>JAPYZL010000503.1:0-20042 GCA_030522825.1 Platygaster orseoliae | reverse complement strand
CGCATTTTGCCCCACGCAAAACTGCGCATTTTGCCCCATGGCTACATTTCCGGCTTATCAACGTATGATTCGAAAACGAGTCAAAATTTCGCCAAACCGATCACGTTTTCGTCTATTTCGCGCCTGAATTACTATAAAAACTCACCTATCATCAATTCTGATGAAAGAAATGACGCAAAAGTTGAAATTTCTTTTCAGACAAATATTCATAACACAATGGTTAAAACACACTTTGTTTTATAACCAAAAAAGTAAACAAACAAACAAGACGCAATTACTGACGTTTGATACTCAACACTAGAGCCATATATGGAAAAAATTTCAAGTCTCCAGTGATTACCGTTCTGACGGTAATGCAAATTCAACATTTCGTGAACTGCGCATTTTGCCCCAGTCTCCCCTATTATAAATATTTTATCATGAACTTTTCCATCTCGAAATTCCTCTTTACCATGTATTGAATCAATATACATAATTTTTTTTTCTTATTATATCAAGAAAAAGGATAAATTTAAAAAAACTTTTTATGTGTCTTAAAGTAGATTCATTCATTTTCAGAATACCCACTCCTTTTTCATTTTTTTGATGGAAAATCGAACTTTTTTGCGTTCCCCAAGAATAGAAGATCTTTTTCCTGCAGTCATGCTTCACATAATCTGATCTCGTATGCCTTAAAACCCTAGGTATTTGCATGACAATGACACATCCACTTGAAAAACGACCGAGAACTCCCGAAATCGCGGATCTTTCGTAGTTTTACAACCCCCAAGAGCCAAAGTTCACACCGAAATACGGTCGACAGCGGTACTTTAAATCATCATTATTCCAGGCCGCAACTTCGATGTTTACATAAACTTTTGATCTCGTTCGAATCTCTGAAAAATTACTGGTTTCGAATAATGGATTATTTTTTCATCAGTTTCACTTAATTTTATTTATATTGTGGAGTATATTTATTTGTAGAATACCGTTTGACAATATTTACAATATAATGTTGCAAAATTCACAATATTTTATTCTCAGTGCATTTTTTTACTAATACAACAAATCCTTTTTTTCCCTGCATCCACCAATTTAGTTACGTTGCCGACCATTTTCCCGAACAGCCTTTTTCCCGAACGGTCATTTTCCCGAAAACCGTTTTCCCGAACGGGAAATTTTCTGTGAATCATTTAGTTAATTTCCTGGTATACCAAAACTTGAAACGAGGCGCTCGAAAATGGCTGTAAACTCTTGAAAAGTAAATTCCTCGCGGCACTTGGGCGGCCAGTCGTTGCCTATCGCGACCCATTAGTTGCTAACATCTGACAGACGGAACTTATCTCGCCACTTTTGGAGCATGAACATCCACTTCCCTTCTTGGAGCCCCGGACACCTCGCGGTGTTGTTTCTACGGCTGCCAAGTGTCGAGGAATCCGCAACGGCAAGATTAATTTCCCCGGATCGGCTCAAGTTTAATGAAACTCCGATAAAACGCGCCTGGGTTTTACTTTGTTGCGAGTTTTGCGCCGGGCGAGGAACGGGAAGTGAATTCGACTGCGAAGATAAAGGGCCCGCCGTTCTCGTTGCGGCAATTTATGCGATTTTTCGGCCCCGAGCACGGAGGTGCATTCGATCGATCGCGATTTATAGCTCGCGGCAGGATTAACGGGCCAAATGTGATCTTTGGGGATTCCTTTTTCGAGGATTTACGTGTGCTGCTCTGGCGCTCTTCGCAATATCTGCGCGCGAAAAAATCTTTGGTTCCAGCAACCGTTCATTAAGTAAAATATGGATTAATTAAGTTTTCGGTATGACAACCATAGTTTTTGTTATGAGAACAAAAGTCTTTATTATGACTACCAATATAAAATTTTCATAACGAAAACTGTAAGTGAAATGAACAAAACTTTGTTGGTTACATCCATTCATTACAGTTTGTTACAGCCATTCATTATGTAAAATATGGATTAACCAAATTTTTCGGTATGACGACTAAAATTTTGGTTATACACACCAAAGTTTTTATTATGACTAACAATATAAAATGTTCATAACGAAAACTGTAAGTGAAATGAACAAAACCTAGTATGTTACATTCATTTATTACAATTTGTTACATTTATTCATTATGTAACATATAGACTAACCAATGTTTTCGGTATGACAACCAAAGTTTTGATTATGAGAACCAAAATTTGTATTATGACTTCCAATATAAAATGTTCATAACGAAACCTGTAAGTGAAATGAACAAAACTTTGTTTGTTACATCCATTCATTACAATTATCATACGATTAAATTACGATTGAAAAAAGAATAAGAGAGTGAATTTTTAACGAAAATTAAAAGAGAAATCCAAAAATTATATTTTTCTAGAAACGTATCTGAATTTTAGACAAATTCAAATTTTATCATGGTCGTAAATAAAAGTGTGTAAGTTTTGATGAAAATTGGAAAGTAAATATAGAAGTTATTTTTTTTATCAGAATCTCAATTTCAAGATGCTGAGAAGTGTCTTGGAATTCAGTGTTCTTTAAAAAAAAAAAAAAAAACATTCAAAAAGTGACAATGGAAATATTCATTTCATATTCATGAATAAAAGTGTGTGAATTTTCAATGAAAATGTGGATGGAAATATTAAAGTTACATTTTTTGTGAATAGTATCTAAATTTTTGGAGGTTCAGGTCTGTCTTGGAATTTAGTTTGTTCTAAAGACAAATTTAAATTAGTTTTATGTTTGAAGATCAGAGTGTGTAAATTTTTTTTATAGAAATTGGAAGAGATATTTTTAAGCAATGTTTTGTTAGAAATTTATCGGAATTTCAAGATGTTGATTACTGTCTTAGAATGAAGTTTGTTTTAAAGACGAATTTGAATTTATTCAATGTTGGTGAATTTTTTATGAAAATTTCGGAAGAAATTTGAAGATTATTTTTTCCTGGAAACGTAACTGAATTTTGGAAGAAAATTAGATTTTTTTCATAGTCGTAGATAAAAGTGTAAAAATTTGAATCAAAACTGGAAAGGGAAATGTGAAAGTTTTTTTTTCGAATAGAATCTTTATTTTAAGATGCTAATTAGTGTCTTGGAATTCAGTTTGTTCTAAAGACAAATTTGAATTTGTTTTATGTTCGTGAATAAGAATGTGTGAATTTTTTTTATAGAAATCATAAGAGAAATTTTTAAGTTATGTTTTGCTACAAACATATCTGAATTATTATATATTTAATTCTGTCTTAAAATTAAGTTTGTTTCACAGAAAAATTTTAATTTGTTTTAAGTTTGTGGAGCATGCGTGAATTTTTTTATAGAAATTGGAAGAGAAATTTTCAAGTTATGTTTTGCAAGAAATATATCTGGATTTTGAGATATTTAATTCTGTCTTAGAATTGAATTTGTTTCTAAGACGAATTCGAATTTATTCCATGTTTGTGAATTTTTCATGATAATTTTAAAAGAAATTTGAGAATTATTATTTCCTGGAAACGTATCTGAATTTTGGACGAATTTAAAATTTTTTCATTGTCGGAATAAAAGTGTGTAAATTTGAATAAAAATTGGAAGGACATATGTAATTTTTTTGTGATAGAATCTTAATTTTAATATCCTGAGTAATGTATTGGAATTTATTGGTCTTTTAAAAGGAAGCATTTTTTTCAATCAATTTTAATTTTAAGATGTTTAGTTGTGTCTTGAAATCACACCGTCTCAATTTTCTCTACGAGTTTCAATACAAATTTTTACATCATTTTAATGAAAATCTGCATTCATTTTAGAATTTTCAGTACTCTCTTGAATTTGTTACGTCCATTCAATAAATAAAATATGGACCAATGAAATTTTTCGTTATGACAACCAAAGTTATGGTTATAAGAACCAAAGTTTTTATTATGACTACCAATATAAAAAGTTCATAACGAAAACTGTAAGTGGAATGAATAAAACTTTAATTGTCACATCCAAAACTTTGATTGGTCCGTCTTTAACTGGATGATTTGGTTACTGTAACCAAATATTTCTTTCCGTGTGGATCTTGGAATTTGAGAGGAATCAGAGGCGTAGGCAGCATATGTTTAATTTTAAAAAAAATTATCTTAAAAATAATAAAGACATACACACATATGTTTCTAATAAGTACAAACTAATAATTAAATTATAAATAAAAATAATTACAATATATAATTAAAAATATTTTTTTATAAGATTTTGAAATTTTTTATAAAAGTGTAACTGGTTTTTATAAAAAAAATTTTCTTATAAGACTTTTATAAGGTTGACTTTATGAAAAACGAAACTCTTATAAAAATTGTGCTATTTTTTATAAAAATTTAAATCACTGAAGACGCAATCCAGATTTTTCATCGATTGTTGCAACTATTTCCTCGTATATGAAAATCTGTATATTCAATAAATCTCTGCAAAAAGTCAACAATGCATAAAAAATTAACCCACAATAAAAACCATAAGTCCATAATTTTCCCAACAACAAAACACGAGTTCTACTCACAATTTCACAAAATATTTCAAAACAACTCACTCAATTATTCGTAACAAAAAACTTCAACCCCGGTCTACATCGTGTTACGGTAAACCCATACAAGTAAATCCTCGTAAATTAGCCAGATCAGAGTTATTCTAACCAAATTAAATCGTCGTTGACCTAATTCAATTCCAAGTCAACGTCGATGCAGAGATCCTCAAATTCCGAAACACTGAAAGCGAAAAAAATTGAGCAGTAAACTCCAGTCGAGTGTTCGAAACGAAGTCACTTTACCTCAATCGGTGATTTCTGCAGCCTCATTGCATTGGCAATGCACCTGAAAGTCCACGTTCGTTTTGTCCCTGAAAAAGGTTCGCCAAGTTTGAAGAGCATAAAATGCAAATGGTCCCACTGACATAGCGAAAACTCAAAGGCGAGATCCGCCTTCGGAAAAACTTTTCCCGGGGAAAAGCGATAATTCACTCGCTGGTAAATTGGACTACTGAAGGAAGGGCAAGTGCGCAGGTAATTTCGTTCCTTTTGCGGCGCAAACGAACACGGAGTATTTAGTGGAAAAATATTGAATGATTGAGTGAGGGTGTACTCGTTTTTC
The DNA here is from genome assembly GCA_030522825.1 of Platygaster orseoliae. Taxonomy (NCBI): domain Eukaryota; kingdom Metazoa; phylum Arthropoda; class Insecta; order Hymenoptera; family Platygastridae; genus Platygaster; species Platygaster orseoliae. The sequence continues at coordinate 14,965 of JAPYZL010000503.1, read as the reverse complement.
TTGTTTTTTCGGGAAACGATTAAAGGAAGTACGAATGGGAGGTTTCATTTGAGATTTGCAATTTCGATTTCGTATCCAAGTGAATTTAAATTCGTCCTTCTTGGCTCAAACCAGAAAGTGCATGAATAAAAATTCAGCTGATTATTGGAAAAATTATCATCGTTTCGTTTTTTTGAAGACCTTCTCAAGGACAATGTGTAGAACTCCATATCACAAAAAGTAAAGTTTTTTTAATGTAATAGAGGAAATTTACCATAATTACAATTGGAAAAATAGAGTTTTTTTATACTACATACTTTCTTGCAAAATGTATGAATGATTTAAAATAGCAAATTTTCACTCAAATGACTGCAAACTGTATAAGAAAAATCATTTACAGAAATTATAATATCTTCATAATATATAATAGAAATAAATATTACATTCCATAAAATGATCGTTTTTTTTCAAATATTATAATGTAAGTAAATTATAATTTTTTCATATTTTATCATTTTATATTCATACTTATTGATTTTGATTATTTTTTTTTATTTTTTTTTATTATATTTACCTAATATCATTATGTATATATAATTATATTTTTTCATTTTATCTTCGACTGTTTTATTTATTTTTGTTGTTATTATATAATGTAATAATGACCATTTCATTGAGTATTTTTTGTATTATTATTTTGTCCATTATTCTTTAATTATTATATACATAAATTATTTCAAATAGCAAATTTTTGGTCAAATGACTGTAAAGCTCTGTACAAGAGAAATTATTTCAATAAATTATATCTTTAAAACATATAATGAAATTAAAAAATATATTTTCTAAAATGAAAAACTTATGTTTAATAAAAAATAATAATGTCGGTAAATTATAATTTTTAATATTTATTTTTTCCGGTCTATAGTAACATTTTTACTATATTATCATTAATATTATAATAATATTAATAGTAATATAATTTATATTAATATAAGCATAATATTCATATTGATAATTTTGATGATTTATTTTCTATTATTTTTACCTATCATTATTTATATTTTTTTCCACCTAATCTTTAACAATTGTATATTATTTTGATATTATTATATAATATAGTAATAACTATTTTTTAAACTATTTTTAAATATTATTTTCTTTTTAATTTATTTATGTTTGAATGATTTGAAATAACAAATTTTTGCTCAAATGACTGCAAAACTCTGTATAAGAGAAATCATTGAAACGAATAATAATTTCAAAATCTATAATAAAATAAAATACTACATTATATAAAATGATAAAATTTTATTAGATAAAATGTAATAATGTTATGAAGTTAAAATTTCTTATAGGTAATAATTCCATATTTTAATTTGTTCATTTTGATAATTATATCGATTTATTTTCTATCATTTTTACCTATTATTATTTATATGTGTAATGTTATTATTTTATTTTTCCTTAATAGTTTTATATTGATCCTTATTTTATTGATTTTTTTTAATAATAATCTTATTTGAATTAATAATAATTTTTGAATCAATGAAAAAATGAAAAAAAATATAGTATTTAAATTTAAAATAATTTTGTCCAATGAATTTTAATCTTGTACTTGGTAATTTCAATTTTTTAACGAATCACTAGTCATTGTAATTATAATAACAATTTTTTTGTAAGAATAAATAATCAACGATTTTTCTTGTTAACAGTGAAAGCGAGTGAAATTTACTAATTTTTTTATTTAGACAGAATTATTTTATAGATTACTTATTAACAATCTGAAGTATAATAATATGAAAATCAAAAAGATATGTCAATCATGACTTTTCCACAATCTAAAATTTCCAATTTACCAAGAATAAATGTATTTATTTTCTATTTTTATTGAAAAATTGCACAATGTTAACAAAAAATTGTAAAATATAACTCTTGATATTTCTTTTATTTTTGAATCAGTCATTTATTTCATTATTTTTTAGCTTCATAATTCAAGTGCCGATTGAAGAAATTTTTTTAATAAACTCTCAATTTTATTTGAATATTAAGAAATTATCGTGAATTAAAAATGTCTGAAAATGTTTTGAATATAAATATTTAGACGGTTAAACTATTTGAAAATAAATAAATAAGTATTATAGAACAATAAAAACTATTGCAGAGGCAGAAAATCTTAAATGTCTGAAAATGATAAAAATTTGTTTCGTGTAAGGATAAAAAGGAATTTTATTGACAAGATAGAAAGATTTACTGGTTTCATAGGTTTGAGAATTTTTTTTTGAAACGTGAATAAATATTTTTGAAAATCGATAATAATCCAAAATGGTAACGAATATGATCAAATTTCTTTTTTTAATATTTTGATGCAATGATTTTCGATTTCAAAGTAACAGCCTTTTTTCCAAGATAACAAATTTCATCTATATGTATATCAAAAAATGATTATATATTATTTATCTTATCTCTATATAATAAAAAAACTTTATCCCACTGATTCAGTCAACACTAACCTAACCTGACTTCTTGAGACTTAACACCTAATACTTAAGACTTAAGACTTAACACTCAAGACTTAACACTTAAGACTTAATACTTGAGACTTAACATTTAATACTTAAGACTTAACACTTATGACTTAATACTTAACACTGGATACTTAAGACTTAACACTTAGGACTGAAAACTTAACACTTAATACTTAATACTTAACTCTTAATACTTAAGGCTTAATACTTAAGATTTAACACTTAATACCCGAACACTTCCGAACATACACTAATGTCACAAAATGTTATACTCGAACATACCCGATCATACCCGAACACTTCCGAACATACACTAATAACACAAAATGTTATACTCAAACATACCCGAACACTTCTGAACATGCCCAAACATTTCTGAACACTTGCTAACGTACCCCAACATTTCCGAACATTTCCGAAAATTTATGTATATTAAATGATTTCCATCTATCTACACATTTATTTAATGAAAAAGATTTAAATCTCAATATCTTTCAAGAAAAAAATTTTTTTTATTTTAAATATAGCTACCTTAAAAAGAAACTGAATGGGGGTTATTATATTATATTAAATATTATACATCTTATCCTATATATTTTATATTACATGAATATAATATTCTATCAAATATTATTTCTTATATGAGCAAAATATTTAGTCAATTCGTGGTAGTAAGCTTCTGTCTAATTTATTTGGTTATCTAACTGATTCGGCCTGTCAGATTTGACTGAAACTCTGTCGTATTTGACAAATTCAGTTTTAGAGATCTTAGTTAATCTTTTCTCTTATTCTGAAATGTAAGGTCTTTAAACATCACTTTCTCAAATACAAAAGTATTTTAACTTTATGAGAAAGTCGTCAGGTCACTCTTCTGACTTGATTAAAATGGGTAATAAAGTCTGCCCGCGTCGTTAAGCTCGCGTTGCCGCGGGATTATCCGACTGTAAAGCTGATATTATTTTCGTACAAATGCAGATTTAACTCGAGGAAGGTACAAGCATCTCAGGCTCCTTCTAAAGACCGCGGAATTTCGCTAAGTCTTAAGTAATCAAACCTTAGTTAGCGAGCTTCCTTGAAAATTGATACTGCAACGGGTCCTTTTGAGCTGTAGTCTCAGATTCTATGGGGCCCTTTAAAACTTTCTTGAATGAAAATCCTACCGTCATTTAATGCGATTTTTTCAGCGAGTAATGAGAATTGAGACTCAAGTAACAGGGGGGAGGGGGGGGGGAGTACTCATTTACTGTGGAAATTAAATATTTGTGATTTTTCGTAGTTCATCTGATCGAATCCTTTTAACTTGAGTCCCGAAACATTTCATTCAATCAAAGCCCTTATGAATCAAAACTGAATTTAATGCCAAATGGAAAACCATTACACCCTCGAAATGCCCCAAAGCGTACATCCCCCATAAAAACTTCCCTTTAAGTACTCCAAGTTCGATAAAAAAGCCCTTCGTTATGTTTACCTTCGCTCATTCCTTTTTTATCGATCATAAAACTGCAATTGAACCTTCTGAATAGGTCGTTAAATCTCTCACTCCCAGCAGTATTTTTTTTATTTTTGTTTGTTGCAAGGGAAGTTGAAAAATGGTTTTCAGTAAATTAATTTGAAGATCAATTATTTTTCTAAAGCTCTGATTAAGATTGTTTCAACAGTATTGTCCAGTTTATCAATAAAAACAGGAAACATTTATTATCGGTGTATTGGAAATTTTGCTTTGTAGAAATAGCCATGTCTGAATTTTTTTTTCATTTTTGATATTTTTTTATCCGAGATTGTAAATATTCGATCAATACAGCAATTTCACGCCAATGAAACGAATCGATTTATTTTTCTGGCTTCAACCGTTAACAAGAATAATTGTTTTCGTAATATTTATTTTTTGTCACGTACATAGATGAAATCTGTTATCTTGGAGAAATGAAGCTGTTACTTTGAAATCAAAAATCATTGCATCAAAATATAAAAAACGAAAGTTGATCGTATTCGTTAACATTTTGGATTTTTATCAATTTTTGGAAAATTTTATTAACGGTTCAGAAAAAAATACTCAAATTTATGAAACCAGTAAATCTTTCTATCTTCTCAATAAAATTCCTTTTTGTTACACGAAACGAATTTTTATCATTTTCGGGGATTCAAGATTTTCTGACTTTACGATAGTATTTTTTTTTTCTATAATACTAATTTATTTTCAAATAGTTTAACCGTCTAAATATTTCTAGTCAGAACATTTTCAGATATTTTTCATTTACGATATTTTCTCAATATTCAACGAAAAATGAGACTTTATTGAAAAAATTTTATTTACTCGACACATAAATTATCAAGCTAATAAATGATAAAATAAATGATAGATTCAAAAATGAAAGAAGCATTAAGAGTCTAAAGAAAAACAATTGATTTATAACGAAATAAAAAAGAATCAAAGAATACATGATAATTTATAAATTTATTGTTTAATTAATTACTCAGTGAATTCATGATAATTACACATATGTATGTTATTTATGTACAAATTTCAGGATATATTGTTATTATCAAATTATATTGAAATTTATAACAATATTCGTTTAAAACAAGACATCATCAAAGAAATAAAAATAAATCACTTTTTAATAAGTTTGTTAATAATTATCTTATAATAAAGTAATTCATTCCAAAAAATTTTGACTCAAAAATAACAGAAATCATGCCTTTAGAAGAATTATAATAAATATATAAATGTTTGGCTTGATAACGTAGGAAACAAAATTTTGAAAATTGTTCGAGCCCAGTGGTTAAAAAAAAATTGAAATTTATAAAAATGCTGTACATTTCAGAAACTTTGAACTGTAGAGCAACGAATTCAAGAAATTTAGAGAGAAATTCATAAAAATGGAAAAAAGTATGTTGAATAATTAACAAACTATGAAATAATATCAAAAGTATCGAAATTCTATGAAGAAAAGTTTTCTGAAAAATCTGAACAAATACATACGATCTTGGAATTTTAAACTTTGAAAATTAAACAAACATATATAAAAATCAAGAGATATTGTAGAAATTTATAGGAATACGATAAAACTCTACTGAACTTTATTAATACTTTTAAAAGTATGAAAATAATAATAATCTATAAATTATATAAAATCTAAGTAGATCACATTTTCTCAGTTTTTTTTAAAATTACTGAAATAAACTATTGGATGGAAAAAATTACTTAAAACGTTAAAATTATGATTAGTAACAATACATTATTGGAATTCAATTGAAATTAGAGTTCCAGAGCATCAAATTCTAAAAATCTTTATAACAATATATGTAAAAATAGTTAGAAATCTATGAAAATACTTAAAATTTTAAATCGTGAATTTGGATACTCTAGCATCGATCTAGAAATTTGTTCAGTGAATCATAAAAATACAAGGAATCTTTGAAAATACATAAAAATTCTACAAAATCGTATGAATAAATAATACAAAATACGAAAATCTTTGAAAATTCCTGAATTACCTGATAAAACATTTTTTTTCGAATCTTATGATTATTCAATTTTACGAATTTGGAGTTTCACAGTTATACAAATTTTGTAGCATAGAATCAAACATTTTTGACGTACGTAATTAATATATTGGAACTCGATTTTAGTGATTTTCAAGACACTTTATTTTAATTTTGTCTTCTTACTACACTTTCAGTATTTTTTTTTTAATTTTCATTAAAATATAAATAGTGTTATTGATTTAAAAAAATTACTTTGAGACAGTTTTTTTTTAGAGATCTACTCCAAAAAATTTTTTTGCCTCTCTAAAAAACTCTAAAAAACATACTTTGCAGAATTTATAAATTTCAAGTAATATTTCTAAATTTGAATAAGTAAAAAAAAATTCCACTCTTTAAAAACGTGTCCAAAAATTTCACCCAAAAATTCTGGATCCCAAAACATATTTTAAATTTTCCGCAAAACCTTGCTTTTCTCTAATATTAAAGGGAAAAACACAATCTCGTCTGTTTGCACAATATAAAATATCGCGGCTCCAGTTTCTTCGATACATAGTTCATGAATCAACTAAGATTCTGTTTGTATTTCAGAGCACTTAGAATTATATGACTTTCCAATCCGACATTACTCTTACCCGCGACAAGAAATCGATAACTTTCATGCTTGGGAAAATCTCGAAAGTCATTCGAACTTTTCGTGGGATCGATAGAGACTAGGAATTTTTTCCGACGACGAGAAAAGAAGAATAAAAAGCAAAGAATGGATTGCAAGCATTGAAATCGGGGAAAAATCACGAATGATTTTCATAATGTACAATCGTTACATGAAAAAAAAAGAATAATTAATTTTCTCCAATGCATGCGTAGAAATGTCTACTTTAATGGGTACTCGCTTCGCTCGTGCGCAATTCAGCACTCGTTGGAAACATCCTTTTTCTCCCTTGTAGCATTAATATCTCTTATGCCACTCTAACCTCAAATTCACAACGATTTTTCAGCTCTCAATGCATAAAATATTGTTTTTTAGAGAAAGTATGAAAAAAATATTCCTTTATATCAAGGTTAAAACTTAAAATCGTTATTTTTAGTTTATTTTCAGTATTGATATCTTGCTTAAATTTGAACTCGATGAAATCACCCAAAGCTCACTTAATTATGCCGAGGGCCCTCCGAAACGTAAAAAGGAGAGTAAAAAAATCCTCGGGGTGCTGGTCGTTAAAACCCTCAGTGTAGTCATAAAACTTATTACGGCACTGGAGTAAATGGGTAGCCCATCGCCGCGCGCGCTCTACATTCGCGGCATTACAGCCTCATAAATTTTTACGACCCTCTCGCCGCTGGAAAAAGTCTTGTTAATTACTTTACGATGACAATTTCCGGTATCATTGTCTCCTATGATGCTTTTCCGAATTTTCCCAGGTACTGTATAACTCGTTTACTGTTCGAGGATTACAATGTCTACATTTTCTCTGGGAATTTAAAGGGGAACGTGGGAGTCTTTTCTCGTGGGGAAGGATTTGAACTTTGAGATGCTGAGTAATGTCTTGGAATTCAGTGCTAATTTGAAAGGTGGGAATGGAAAAGTTTGTTCGAAGGGTGTGAGTTTTAAATGAAAATTTGGAGGGAAATATGGGAGTTACTTTTTTTTGGATAGAATTTGAATTTTGGGAGGTTCAGGTTTGGAGTTTAGTTTGTTTATTTTCTCTGTAATTTGTTTGTATATAGTTCTAAGAATAGTTTGACATGATTTCAGAATGGATTGTGAAATACTTTACGGAAAAGAAATTTTTTATTGAAACTGCGTGCTTAAATCCGGGGTTGCAGAGCAATATTATTCATGAATAAATGTTTATATTTCAAAAAAGGCATTAAAAAAATGAATTTGAATTTATTCCATGTTTGTGGATAAGAGTGTAGATTTTTCATGAAAATTCGGAGAGAAATCCAAAAATTATATTTTCCTCGAAATGTATGTGAATTTTGGACGAATTAAGATTTTTTTCAAAAGTGTGTAAGTATTAATAAAAATTGGAAGGTAAATATAAAAGTTTTTTTTTCATAGAATCTCACATTTAAGATGCTGAGTAGTGTCTTGGAATTCAGTGTTCTTTTAAGAGGATGCATTTGAAAGGTGAGGATGAAAAAAGTTATTTTATTTTTGTGAATAAGGGTGTATGAATTTGAAATGAAAATTTGGACGGAAATATGAAAGTTACGTTTTTTTTGGATAGTATCTAAATTTTTGGAGATTCAGGTCTGTCTTTAAATTTAGTTTGTTTTAAAAACAAATTTGAATTCGTTTTATGTTCGAAAATAAGAATGTGTTAGTTTTTTATATAGAAATTGAAAGAGAAATTATTATTAAGTTATGTTTTGTTAGAAATATATCTGAATTTCGAGATGTTGATTTCTCTCTTAGAATTAAATTTGTTTGAAAGACGAATTCGAATTCATTCCATGTCCGTGAATTTTTTATGGAAATTTCGGTAGAAAGTTAAAGATCATTTTTTCCTGGAAATGTAACTGAATTTTAGAAGGAATTTAGATTTTTTTCATGGTCGTAAATAAAAATGTGTGAATTTGAATAAAAACTAGAAAGTAAATGTGAAAGTTCCTTTTTTTCTGATAGAATCTTAATTTTAAGATGCTGATTAGTGTCTTGGAATTCAGTTTGTTTTAAAGACGAATTTGAATTTGTTTTATGTTCGTGAATGAGAATATGTAAATTTTTTTATAGAAATTGTAAAAGAAATTTTTAAGTAATGTTTTGCAAAAAATATATCTGAATGTTTCGATGTTAAATTCTGTCTTAAAATTAAGTTTGTTCTACAGAAAAATTTAAATTTGTTTTGTGTTTGTGGAGAAGGATGTGTAAAAGTTTTTATAGAAATTGAAAGAGAAATTTTCAAGTTATGTTTTGCTAGAAATTTATCTGAATTATTTTGAGATGTTTAATTCTTTCTTAAAAATAAATTTGTTTGAAAGACGAATTTCAATTTATTCCATGTTTGTGAATTTTTTAATGAAAATTTCAAGATAAATTTGGAGATAATTTTTCCCTGAAAATGTATCTAAGTTTTGGACGAATTTAAATTTTTTTGATTGTCATGAATAAAAGTGTGTAAATTTGAATAAAAATTTGAAAGGAAATATGAGATTTTTTCCGATAGAATCTTAATTTTAAGATGCTGAGTAGTGTCTTGGAATTCAGTTTCTTTTAAAAGGACGCATTTGTAAACAATGGAAAAATTTATTTCATGTTCGTGAATAAAATTATGTGAATTAAAAATTAAAATTTGAATGGAAATATAAAAGCTACGATTTTTTTCTAAAGAGTTTGAATTTTAAGATGTTTGGTTGTGTCTTGAAATCACACTGTCCCAATTTTTTCTCCAAATTTCAATGAAAATTTCATCATCGTTTTCATAAAAATCAGTATTAATTTTAAGATTTCCAGTAGCGTCTTGAAATTAGTCCATTTTTTTATAAGAAATTTTTTTATGGTGACAATAATTTTTTAACATGTACTTGGAAAATTTGTTCCATGTTCGTTAATAAATATATGTGAATTTTTCTTTCAAAATTTAAAGCAAAAAATTAAGTATATATATTTTTGTGGAAACGCATCTAGATTTAAATATATTCAGTTATGTCTTCAAATTTAGTTGCCTCTAAAGACAAACTATTTCCAAAATGACCATGTTTTACCAACAAATAATAAAACTCATGTTATATTTGCATCATTTCATATTTTACATTCAAGATAATAAATTCATATTTCAATCAATCACCAATGTAAATCACTTCACACATCATCAATTGTTATAAATATAAAACACATTCCTGATCTAATAACATCCTTAAATTTTCAAAAAAAAGTTTCTGCGAATAGACAATAACTTTCCTGGAATAAATTTTATCTCTTTTATCTAAAAACATATCATATAACCCTCTGCAATAAAGAAAATTTTCCTTACAATAATCCTATATATCTCGGGTAGTAGAATTTGTTTAAAGAAAACGCCATGTAACGCGCGCACACTAAATTGTCGTAACAGAATCTGCCGGGCTTCATAACCTGCCACACTAGCGGAGAATATGCCCGAGGCGTCAAGTATGACGGGTTGCTTATCCTCCCAGTATATGAATCACGTACACGTTTATGCGTTACGCGTGGTCCATCTCTGACAGAGATACCAAGGCATTCACTGTATATTTACATTTATTTTTATATATGATTTTATTATTTCATTCCATATATTTATACTTTATATTTATTTCTATTAATTTTTATTATATTTTCTATATACTTCTACTAAAGGTATTTTAATAATTTTTAAATATAACAATCATTAAAATAAACATTCCAGAAAAATTACTGAATCTGTAATGTATAAAAAAAATAATTCCAAAAACAGATATCCTTCTTCTACTAAAAGAAAAGTACAAATATATATTAAAATTGAATGCATAAAACCCCAATTGGCATCAAACACTTAATGCCAACTTATTAATTAACACGTAATAAAAAAAAATTATTTACAAGAAATCAATTTAAAGAATGTGGAATAAATTAAATATCATCATAAATATCCTTAAAAAAATGGAACTTTTCGAACTGATAAAATGTATTAAAAAATTGTAATAAAACCACAATTCCAAAAGATCCGTCATCAATCAAAGAAAAAACATGTAAACATTTCATATTTTTTCATTTGTTACTAACAAATCAATATGACTATTAAAAATTGTGGTTTTGTCACTATAACAAATGCAATTATTTCTTTAGCAGACATTTTCTCGGTGTCATTAAAAATTTTTGAGCTTCCAGGTAATGATTCTGTAAATCAATCATTCGATTAAAAAAATGGTACATTTTCAATAGTTGATAATCTTTCAAAATTAATTAATTCACAAATTTTCACTTTATTGAAAACATTTGTTACTAACAAATCAATATGGCTATTAGAAATCATGGTTTTGTCACTATAACAAATGCAATTATTTCTTTACAAGTCATTTTCTCGGTGTCATTAAAATTTTTTAAGCTTCCAGATAATGATTCTGTAAATCAATCATTCGATAAAAAAAAATTGTACATTATAAATAGTTCGCAATCTTTCAAAATTAGTTAATTCATAAATTTTCACTATATCATGCAAAAAATTGAGCTTTTCGAACTGATAAAATGTATTAAAAAATTGTAATAAATCCGAAAATCCAAAAGTTGCGTCATTAATCAAAAAAAAAAATCTTGTAAACATTTCAAATTTTTCATTTGTTACTAACAAATCAATATGGCTATTAGAAATCATGGTTTTGTCACTATAACAAATGCAATTATTTCTTTAGAAGTCATTTTCTCGATGTTATTAAAAATTTTTGAGCTTCCAGGTAATGTTTCTGTAAATCAATCATTCGATAAAAAAATTGTACATTATAAATAAAAGTTCCGTCATCAATTAAAGAAAAATCTTGTAAACCTTTCAAATTTTTCATTTGTTACTTACAAATCAATGTGACTATTAAAAATCATGGTTTTGTTACTATAACAAATGCAATTATTTCTTTAGAAGTCATTTTCTCGGTGCCGTTAAAAATTTTTGAGCTTCCAGGTGATGATTCTGTAAATTAATCATTCGATGAAAAGAAATTTTACATTATAAATTGTTCGCAATCTTCCAAAATTAGTCTAATATACCAATTTTCACTATATTACTCAAAAAATTGCATGATATATGCATGATATATCCATCATCGATCAACGAAAAAACTTGTAAACATTTCAAATTTTTCATTAATTCCTAATGAATCGATACGAACATAAAAAATTCCAAAGACTTTCCCAAATTGCAACACACATACAAGTTGAAAGAGTAGTAAATTCATAATTAGCCGAACCTAAAAAAAAGCTACTTTTTTTATACCGGTTCGTAAAAAAGTGTCTATAATTGAAATGAGAGTTGGCACCTTTGCGATCGCCATAAAACAGTTCGTAAAAAACCCACCCGACTTCGCTCGGTTATACTCTATCGTCACCTGGAATTATTCGGAGCAAAAATATCGATTCTCCAGGATAAACATTGTATAAGCGAGCGTTTCATGCTTTGTGTGGGTAGAAGTGATGACGTAAGTAAGAGAAATATGTGTGTCGATTCCGCATGATAAATAGAACGAGCTGCAATTTTTTCGCGCATCCAATCCACTTTTTTGCGGCGATTGTTTTCATTTCGCGGGCGCCCCTGTCGTGCGATAAATTGCGTGCATGAATCTCAAAAGTTCGAATGAGAGCTTCGAAAGCTTCGATTTCTAGAGATTTCGTCATTTCATTGTGTTTCTATTTTCTCTGAAAATTCCAAAGAAAATGTGGAAGTTGCTATTTTTGGACATTCATGTGAATTTCAAGATAAGATAAATAAAAATAATGCTGGATTACTGATACAAAAAAAATCTTTTTTTGGGTCTTTCGCAAAATCTGCTATTCTAAAGTTATACAATAGAAATAATTACTGACAATCAATTTTTCATAACATTTTCATAATCCCAAAGTCTTCATGTTGAATTATGTAATTTCACTTCGATTTATGCTTATTCCGGAAAATGTTTTTGAGTTTAGGGTGATTTTTGATTAATTACATTTTAAACTCAAAAAAATGGTGTAATGGATTCTTTTGAAAAATTACGTAAGTAGGTAGATAAGATAATTTCAAAATGTGGATGTTGCAATTTTTTGACATTCATCTAAATTTCAAGATGAAATGAATAAAAAAAAATTTCAAAAATAATGCTTGATTACTGAATTTTGATTGTGTATTACTAATGCTAAAAAAATTTTTTTTGGAACTTTCAAAAAATCTGCAATTCCAAAGTTATACCATAGAAAAAAACTCTGATAATCGATCGAAATTCGAAACATTAGCAGTAAGGACGACAATTTATTAAGTTTTCATAACACGTGCCGAAATCTGTGTAGTTTGAATGTAGATTAGAAACAGTTTTCACCGGCGTCAATGAAATGTATTCCATTTGTTTCCGTAAAATGCAATATTCTCTTCATTAACCTAAATTCTGACGACGTGCATGCACGTGCTCCGCGGGTTTCGTTATCAACGCATTATATTGTTCGGGGAATTTTCAAGATATGCATTTCGCGGTTTGTTGAATTTGTGCCATGCCAAGGTTTCGGCCTTGAATTCATCTATCAAAGAAGCAGGTAATTCATTGGTACTTGATAATCTTAATTCAACAAATATTTCAACAAAATGTTAGTCATTTTTCAAAAATGAATGCACTATGAATTTCAGCTTTTATTTTTTTGATTTCGGAGAATCTTTTTTATTTGAGCCCAATTTTATTTATTTATTCCAATTTATTTAATTATTCAGTTTTATGAAAGCTCAATTTTTTGCATGATATAGTGAAAATTTGTGAATTAACTAATTTTGAAAGTTTGCGAACTATTTATAATGTACAATTTTTTTCATCGAATGATTAATTTACAGAATCATTATCTGGAAGCTAAAAAATTTGTAATGACACCGAGAAAATGTCTGCTAAAGAAATAATTGCATTTGTTATAGTGACAAAACCATGATTTTTGATAATCATATTGATTTGTTAGTAACAAATGAAAAATATGAAATGTTTACAAGTTTTTTCTTTGATTGATGACGGAACTTTTGGGATTCCGGTTTTATTACAATTTTTAATACATTTTATCAGTTCCAAAAGCTCCATTTTTTGCATGATATGGTGCAAATTTGTAAATTAACTAACTTTGAAAGATTATGAACTATTTATAATATACAATTTTTTTTAATCGAATGATTAAACCATGATTTTTAATAGTCACATTGATTTGTAAGTAACAAATGAAAAATTTGAAAGGTTTACAAGATTTTTCTTTAATTGATGACGGAACTTTTGGATTTTCGGTTTTTTTACAATTTTCGAATAGAGTGAAAATTTGTGAATTAGCTAATTTTGAAAAATTGCGAACTATTTATAATGTACAATTTTTTTATCGAATGATTGATTTACAGAAACATTACCTGGAAGCTCAAAAATTTTTAATGACGTCGAGAAAATGACTTGTAAAGAAATAATTGCATTTGTGATAGTGACAAAACCCCAATTTTTAATGGTCATTTTGATTTGTTAGTAACAAATGCAAAATTTCAAATGTTTACAAGTTTTTTCATTGATTGATGATGGAAGTTTTGAATTTTTAGTTTTTTTACGGTTTTTGAGTACATTTTATCAGTTGGAAAAGCTTCATTTTTTGCTTGATATAGTGAAAATTTGTGAATTAACTAGCTTCGAAAAATTTCGAACTATTCGTAAAGTATAATTTTTCATTTATCGAATGATTGATTTACAGAATCATTACTTGGCAGCTCAAAAATTTCTAATGACACCGAGAAAATGAATTCAATAGAAATAATTGCATTTATTGTAGTGACAAAACTATAACATATAACTATATATAATATTATATATAGTTATATATTATATATAAGTTATATAACTATAACTATAAAAAAAGTCATATTGATTTGTTAGTAACAAATGAAATATTTGAAATATTTACAAGTTTTTTCTTTCATTGATGACGGAACTTTTGGAATCCCAGATTTTTTACAATTTTTAATAAAGTGAAAACTTGTAAAATGAATAATTTTGACTGATTACGAACTATCTAAAATGTACAATTTTTTTTATCGAATGATTGATTTACAAAATCATTACCTAGAATCTCAAACATTTTCAATGACACCGAAAAAATGACTTCTTAAGAAATAATTGCATTTTTCCCATGCATCCGTAAAAAAGGTCACTTTATTTCTATGGAATGCGGGAACAAAAACCCCTTTTTGGGATACTCAGAAATCAGCGGGAAATATCAACAAAAACCTTGGGAAACATTCATTAATCACGGATCAGGCAACTTTCTTCCCTGTGATCCGGGATTTATG
>JAPYZL010000468.1:0-15342 GCA_030522825.1 Platygaster orseoliae | reverse complement strand
TTAAGCTTTAAAATGCGTATTAGAACACATGGATGGAGCTATTATTTGCTGAGATATGGTTTGTGTCTCGAAACTTAATGGACGCACTGTGTATAACGATCTTACGTTCTCATGATCACGTTGGTGGAACATAATCTTCAGTCAAATATTTTTTACCGCCGGCTTCTCCGCCGTCTTCCACCGTTTGCATTTCCCGCCGGAGTATACAGCTGACATTCGATTTATAACACTAAAATAGTTATAAGAGTATTTAACTAACTTTCGTTTCCATGATCTCGTTGCTACAACATCGTCTTCAGTTTAATACTTTTACAGACTGCTTTTACGGCAGGCTTCTGCCGCTGGCTTCTACCATCGGCATTCACCGCCGTATTATACAGTTGGCTTTCCATTTAGAATACTGAAATAACTATAAGAGTATATAACTAACTTTCGTTCCCTTGTTCTCGTCGCTCGAACAGTATCTTAAGTCAAATACTTTTTACAGCCGGCTTTTACAACCGGCTACTGCCGCTGGCTTCTACCATCGGCATTCACCGTCAGATTATACAGCAGGCTTTCCATTAATAATAATTTAATAACTATAAGAGTGTATACCTAACTTTCGTTCTAATGATCTCGTTGCTAGAACATCATCTTTAGTCAAATATATTTTACTGCCGGCTTTTACCGCCGGTTCTGGCCACCGGCTTCAAGCATTTGCATTTCCTATCGGATCATACAATTTGCTTTCTATTTATAATACTCAAATAACTATAAGAGTATATAACGAACTTCATTTCTCATGACCTCGTTGCTAGAACATCATCTTCAGTCAAATACATTTTTACCGCCGGCTTTGACCGCCGGCCTCTGCCGCTGGCTTCTGCCGTTTGCATTTAACGCCAGATTATACAGCTTGCTATCTATTTATAATACGGAAATAACTATTAGAGTATATAAATAACTATCGTTCTTATGATTTCGTGTCTAGAACATCATCTTCAAACAAATATTCTTTACCGTCGGCTTTTGCCGCCGTCTTCTACCGTTTGCATTTACCGCCGGGCTATACAGCTGCTCTTCTATTTGTGATACTAAAATAGCTATAAAAGTATATAACTAACTTTCGATTTCATGATATCGTTGCTACAACATTATTACCAGTCAAATACTTTTTACCGCCGGCTTTTACCGCTGGCTTTTACCAACGGCATTTACCGCCGGAATATACAGCTCGCTGTCCATTTGAAATACTAAATTAAATATAAGAGTGTATAACTAACTTTCGTTCTAATGATCTCGTTGCTAGAACATCATCTTAGGTCAAATATTTTTTACTGCCGGCTTTTACCGCCGGCTTCTGCCGCTGGTTTCTGCCCCCGGCTTCTACCGTTTGCATTTGCCGTCGGATCATACAATTTGCTTTCTGTTTATAATACTCAAATGACTATAAGAGTATAATACTCACTTTCGTTCTAATGATCTCGTTGCCACAACATCATCTTCGGTCAAATACTTTTTACCGCCGGCTTCTGCCGCTGGCTTCTACCATCGGCATTTACCGAAGGATAATACAGCTGGCTTTCCGTTTATGATATTGAAATAACTATAAGAGTATATAACTAATTTTCGTTTTCATGATCGCGTTGCTAGAACATCATCTTCAGTCAATTACTTTTTACCGCCGGCTTTTTCCGCAGGCATCTGCTGCTGGCTTCTATAAATAACTATAAGAGTATACAACTAACTTACTCAATCATCATCTCGTTGCTAGAACATCATCTTCAGTCAAATACTTTTAACCATCGGCTTATTACGCCCATGTCTGCTGCTGGCTACTAAAACTGGCATTAACCGCCGGATTATACACCTGTCTTTTCATTTAGAATACTAAAAGAACTATGAGATTATATAACTAATTATATAAATAACTGTCGTTCTAATTTTATCGTTGCTAGAACATTATTTTCACTCAAATACTTTTAACCATCTGCTTTTACCGCCGGCTTCTCCCGGTGGCTTGCTTTATCGGCTGTTACCGCCGGATTATACAGCTGGCATTCCATTTCAAATAATAGAATAACTGTAAGAATATATATCTAACTTTCGTTCTCATGATCTCGTTGTTATAACATCATTTTCAATCAAATATTTTTTACCGCCGGCTTCTGCCGCCAACTTCTACCGTTTGCAATTACCGCCGGATTATACAGCTGACTTTCCATTTTTAATACTAAAATACCTATAAGAGTATATAACTAACTTTCTTTTTCATGATCTCGTTGCTACAACATCATCTTCAGTCAAATACTGTTTTACGCAAGCTATTACCGATGACTTGTGCCGCTAGCTTCTACCATCGGTATTTACCGCCGAATTAGGCAGCTGGCTTTCCACTAGGAAAACTAAAATAACTATAAGAGTAATTAACTGACTTTCGTTCCAATAATCTCCTTGCTAGAACATCATCTTCAGTCGAATATTTTTTAACGCCGGCTTTTACCGACGGCTTCTGCCGCAAGCTTCCACCGTTTGCACATACCGTCGGATTATACTGCTATGTTTCTATTTATAATACCATAATAAATATTATAGTATATAAGTAACCTTCGTTCTTATGATCTTATTGTTAGAACATGATCTTTCGTCAAATACTATTTACCGCCATCTTTTACTGACGGCTTCTGCCGCTGGATTCTACCATCGGCATTTATCGCCAGATTATACAGCTGGCTTTCCATTCGTAATACTGAAATAACTATGAGAGTATATAATTAATAACGTTATCATTATGTCGTTGCTAGAACATCATCTTCAGTCAAATACTTTACCGCCGGCTTTTACCGACGGCTTCTGCCGCTGGCTTTTACCGATTGTATTTACCGCCGGATTACACAGCTGTCTTTCTATTTATAATACTCAATAACTATATGTGTATGTAACTAACTTTTGATCTCATGATTTCGTATCTAGAACATAATCTTCTGTCAAATTCTTTACCGCCTGCTTTTACCGCCTGCTCCTGCCGATGGCTTCTACCAACGGCATTACGCCGAATTATAAAGTTGGCTAGCCATTTATAATACTAAAAGAAGAAGAAAAAAAAAGTGTAAAAGTATATAACGAACTTTCCTTCTAATGATCTGTTTGCTAGAACATCATCTTCTGTCAAATATTTTTTACCGCCGGGTTTTGGCGCCAGCCTCTGCCCCTGGCTTCCACCGTTTGCATTTACTTACGAATTATACAGCTAGCTTTCTATTTATTATACTGAAATACCTATAAGAGTATATAACTAACTTTTATTTTCGTGAACCCGTTGCCAGAACATCATCTTCAGTTAAATACTTTTTTCCGCCGGCTTTTACCACTGGCTTCTGCCGCTGGCTTCTTCAACCGGCATTTACTGCCGGATTTTACAGCTTGCTTTCCATAAAGAATACTAAAATAACTGTCAGAGTATAAATCTATCTCTCTTTCTCATGATCTCGTCACTCGAACATTATCTCCAGTCAAATACTTTTTACTGGCGGCTTTTACCGCCGGCATCTGCCGCTGCTTTTTACCATCGGTATTTACCGCCGGATGGTACAGCTAGGTATCCATTTACAATATTAAAATATATTTCAGAGTATATAAGTAATTTTCGTTTAATGATCGCGTTGCTAGAACATACCTTCAGTCAAATATGTATGAACGTCGGATTTTACCGCCGTCATCTTCGCTGATTTCTCCCGTTTGCTTTTATCGCCGGATTATATAGCTAGCTTTCTATTTATAATACTAATATGACAATAAGAGTATGTAAGTAATCTTCGTTATCATGATCTCGTTACTAGAGCATCATTTCCAGTCAAATAATTTTTACCGCTAGCTTTTAACGAGGGCTAATGCCGCAGGCTTTTACCGTTTGCATTTACCTCCAGATTATACAGCTCGCTTTCTATTTACAATACTAAAATAACTATGAGAGTATAAAACTCACTATCGTTCTCATGATGTCGTTGTTAGAATATCGTTTTCAGTCAAAAATTTTTTGCCGCCGACTTCTCCCGCCGTTTTCCACCGTTTGCATTTACCGCCGGTTTATACAGCTGGTTTTCGATTTATAATACTAGAACACATAGAAGTATTTAACTATCTTTCGTTTTCATGTTCTCGTTGCTACAACATCATCTTCAGTCAAATACGTTTTACCGCCGGCTTTTACCGACGGCTTTTGCCACTGGCATCTACCATCGGCATTATCGCGGGATTATACAGCTGGCATTCCATTGAGGCACCACTTTTGTTATGGCTGAGAATCCGTGGGCACACACGGTTGCTGTAATACACGGACGCTGTATCTATCTAGGCCGATAAGTGTAGCCCTTTGCATTCTATTGACAGTGGCTTTCAGTGGCTTTATGTGCCACTGAAAGCCACTGACAATAGAATTTAGAGGGCTGCACTTATCGGCCTAGATGTATACAGCGTCCCTGTACTACAGCAACTGTGTGTGCCCACGGATTCTCAGCCATAACAAAAGTGGTGCCAACCTTGTCAAATCACACCTTTCAAAGGCAAATAAATTAATTAGAAAATGCCCCGTAATGGGTTCGATACTGTAAAATAATGTGTGCAAAATGAACATTGAGTATATTTTCTACATATTTGGTCGTTTTTTTACACATGAAAGTGTTCTAAATGTGATTTGTAATAATCTATTGAAAATTCAATTTATTCGATTTCTACGAAAAAAAAAATTGTTTATCAGCGTCTTGAACTTCACAAGATTACAATAAAACATTATAATGCAACATTTTCATTCTACATGTCTTGACTCGTCAGTTTTTGCTTTAAAAACTGAGGCTCAGATTTCAGTCCACGGCTGTCCACGGCTGTCCACGGCTGTCTATGGAACTCCATGGAACTCCATGGAATTCCATGGAACTACATGGACCGAGGGCCCACGAGGGCATGAGAACGAAGGTTACTTATATACTATAATAGTTATTATAGTAATATAAATAAAAACATAGCAGTATAATCCGACGGTAAGTGCAAACGCTGGAAGCTTGCGGCAGAAGCCGTCGGTAAAAGCTTGCGGTAAACAGTATTTGACTAATGATGATGTTGTAGCAACGAGATCATAAAAACGAAAGTTAGTTATATACTCTTATAGATATTTTAGTATTAATATTGAAAGCCAGCTGTATAATCCAGCGGTAAATGCAAACAGTAGAAGACGGCGGCAGAAGCCGGCGGTAAAAAATATTTGACTGAAGATAATATTTTTTTACAACGAGATTATGAGAACGAAAGTTAGATATATACTCTTACAGTTATTCTAGTATTCTAAATGGAAAGCCAGCTGTATAATCCGGCGGTAACAGCCGATAAAGCAAGCCACCGGGAGAAGCCAGCGGTAAAAGCCGACGGGAAATAGTATATGACAGAAGATGATGTACTAGCAACGCGATCATGAGAACGAAAGTTAGTTATATACTCTTATAGTTATTTCAGTATCATAAATGGACAGCCAGCTGTAAAATCCGCCGGTGAATACCGTTGGTAGAAGCCAGCGGCAGAAGCGGGCGGTAAAAGCAGATGGTTAAAAGTATTTGTGTGAAAATGATGTTCTAGACACGATAAAATTAGAACGACAGTTAGTTATAAAATCTCATAGATCTTTTAGTATACTAAATGAAAAGCCAGCTGTATAATCCAGCGGTTAATGCAAGTTTTAGTAGCCAGCAGCAGACATGAGCGTAAAAAGCCGATGGTTAAAAGTATTTGACTGAAGATGATGTTCTAGCAACGAGATGATGATAACGTAAGTTAGTTATACACTCTTATAGTTATTTTAGTATTAAAAATGGAAAGTCAGCTGTATAATCCGGCGGTAAATGCAAACGGTAGAAGCCAGCAGCAGAGGCCTGCGGAAAAAGCCGGCGGTAAAAAGTAATTGACTGAAGATGATGTTCTAGCAACGCGATCATGAAAAAGAAAGTTAGTTATATACTCTTCTAGTTATTTTAGTATTATAAATTGAAAGCCAGCTGCATAATCGGGCGGTAAATGTATACGGTAAAAGCCAGAGTCAGAAGCCGGCGGTAAAAGCTGGCGGTAAAAAGTATTTGACTTGTGATGATGTTCTAGCAACGAGATCATGAGAAGGAAGGTAACTTATATACTCTTATAGTTATTTTGGTATTATAAATAGAAATTCAGCTGTATGATCCGGCCGTAAATGCAAACGTCAGAAGCTAGCGACTGAAGCCGGCGGTAAAACCCTGCGGTAAAAGTCGGCGGTAAAAAGTATTTGATTGAATATAATGTTCTAGCAACGAGATCATGAAAACGCAAGTTAGTTAGATACTCGAATAGTTATTTTAGTATTAACAATGTAAAGCCAGCTGTATAATCCAGCGGTAAATGCAGCTGGTAGAAGCCAGCAGCAGAAGCCGGCGGTAAAACGTATTTTACTGAAGATGATCTTCTAGCAACGAGATCATTAGAACGAAAGTTAGTCATATACTCTTATAGTTATTTCAGTATTATAAATAGAAAGCCAGCTACACAATCCAGCGGTAAATGCAACCGGATGAAGCCAGCGGCAAAAGCCGACGGTAAAAGACGGCGGTAAGAAATATTTGATTGAAGATTTTGTTCTAGCAGTGAGTTCATTAGAACAAAAGTTAGTTATATAATCATATACTTATTTCGGTATTAAAAATGGAGAGCCATCTATAAAATCCGGCCATCAATGCCAATGGCAGACGCTAGCGGCAGAAGCCGGCGGTAAAAGCCAGTATTAAAAGTCGGTGGTAAAATATATTTGACTGAAAATGATGTTGTAGCAACGAGATCATTAGATAGAATGTTAGTTATATACTCTTATAGTTATTTTGGATTTATAAATGGGAAGCCGACTGTACGATCCAGCTTTAAATGACGATGGTATTAGACAGCGGCAAAAGCCGGCGCTAAAAGCCGTTGGTAAACAGTATTTGACTAAATATGATATTCTAGCAACGAGATCATGAGAACGAAAGTTAGTTATATACTTCTATAGTTATTTTAATATTATAACTAGAAAGCCAGCTGTAGAATCCAGCGGTAAACGCATCTGGTAGCAGCCAGAGGCAGAAACCGGCGTTAACAAGTATTTGACAGAAGATTATCTTCTAGCAACGAGATCATGAGAACGGAGTTTACTTATATACTTTTACAGTTATTTTAGTATTATAAATAGAAAACCAGCTGTATAATCCGGCGGTAAATGCGAACGGTGGAAGCCAGCGGTGTAAAAACAGGCGGTAAATAATATTCGACTGAAGATGATATTCTAGAAACGAATCATTAGAACGACATTTAGTTGTATAATCTTATAGTTATTTTAGTATTCGAAATGGAAAGCCAGCGATATAATCCGGCGGTGAATGCTGTTGGTAGAAGCCAGCAGCAGAAGCCGGCGGCAAAAGCCGGCGTTAAAAATTATTTGACTAAAGATGATGTTCTAGCAACGAGATCATGAGAACGAACATTATTTATATACTATTATAGTTATTTTAGTATTATAAATGGAAAGCCAGCTGTATAATCCGGCGGTAAATGAAAACGGTCGAAGCCAGAGGCAGAAGTTAGCAGTAAAAGCCGGCAGAAAAATATTTGACTGTAGATGATGCTCTAGCAACGAGATCATGAGAACGAAGGTAACTTATATACTCTTATAATTATTTAATATTATAAGTAAAAAGACAGGTGTATAATACGACGGGAAATGCAAACAGTCGAAAACAGTGACAGGAGCCACCGGTAAAAACCGGTGGTAAAAAATATTTGATTGAAAATGATGTTCTAGCAACGAGATCATTAGAACAAAAGTAAGTTTTATACTCTTATAGTTATTTTACCATTAAAAATGGAAAACTGACTGTATAATCCGGCTTTGAATGCCGATGGTAGAAGCCAGCATCAAAAGCTGGCGGTAGACGCTGTTGGTAAAATGTATTTGACTGAAGATGATATTCTTGCAACGAGATCATGAGAACGAAAGTTAGTCATATACTCTTATCGTTATTTAAATATTGAAAAAGAGAACGCCAGCTGTGTAATCCGGCGGTAAATGCAAACGGTAGAAGGAAAAGGCAAAATCCGGCGGTAAAAGCTGGCCGTAAATTACGGCGATAAAAAGTATTTCACTGAAGATGATGTTCTAACAAGATCATTTGGAAGACAGTTAGTTATATACTCTTATAGTGATTTTACTATTAATCATGGAAAGCCAGTTTTATAATCCGGCGGTCAATGCCGATGGCAAAAGCCAGCGGCAGAAGCCGGCGGTAAAATCGGCGGTAAAAGTATTTGACTGAAGATGATGTTCCAGCAACGAGATCTTGAGAACAAAAGTTAGTTATATACTCTTATAGTTATTTAAGTATAATAAATGGAAAGCCAGCTGTATATTCCGGTGGTAAATGCCGATGATAGAAGCCAGCGTAAGAAGCCGGCGGTAAACGCCAGCGGTAGAAGCATGCGGTAAATGCCGGCGGTAAAAAGTATTCGACTGACGGTGATGTTCTGGTAACGAGATCATGAGTACGAACGTTAGTTATTTACTATTATAGTTATCTAAAATTAAAAATAGAAAGCCAGCTGTATAATCTAGCGGTACCCGCAGCTGGTAGAAGCCAGCAGCAGAAACCGGCGGTAAAAGCCGACAGTAAAAAGTATTTGACTGTAGATGATGTTCTAGAAGAGAGATCATGAGAATGAAAGTTAGTTATATACTCTAATAGATATTTAGGTATTATATATGGAAAGCCAGCTGTATATTCCGGTGGCAAATGCCGATGATAGAAGTCAGCAGCAGAAGCCGGCGGTGAAAGCGGGCGGTAAAAGTATTTGACTGAAGATAATTTTCTAGCGACGAGATCTTGAGAACAAAAGTTAGATATATACTCTTAGAATAAATTCAGTATTGTAAATTGAAGGCCAGCTGTATTATCAGGCGGTAAATGCCAATGATAGAAGCAAGCGGTAGAAGCCGTCAGTAAAAGCCGGTGGTAAAAAGTATTTGACGGAAGATGATGTTCGAACAACGAGATAATGAGATCAAATGTTCGATATATACCATCATAGTTATTTCAGTATTATAAATTGAAAGCCAGATGTATAGACCGGCTGTAAATGCCGATGGTAGAAGCCAGAGGCAGACGCCGGCGGTAAAGCCGACGGTAAAAAGTATTTTACTGAAGATGTTATGCTGGCAATGAGATCATTTGAACGAACGTTAGTTATATACTCTCATAGTTATTTTGTTATTATAAATGGAAAGACAGCTGTAGAATCAGGGGGTAATTGCAAACGGTAGTAGCCAGCGGCAGGAACCGGCGGTGAAAGCCGACGGTAAAAAGTATTTGACTTAATGTGATGTTCGAACAACGAGTTAATGGGATCGGAAGTTCGTTATATACTCTTATAGTTATTTTAGTATTATAAACGAAAAGCCAGCTGTAATATCCGGCGGTAAATGCCGATGGTAGAAGCCAGCGGCAGAAGCCGGCGGTAAAAAGTATTTCACTGAAGATGATGTTCTAGCAAAGAGATCATAAGAATGAAAGTTAGTTATATACTCTAATAGTCAGTTAGGTATTATAAATGGAAAGCCAGCTGTATAATCCGGCGGTAACTGCCGATGGTAGAAGCCCGCGGCAGAAGTTGGCAGCAAGAGCCAGCGGTAAAAAGTATTTTACTGAACCACATTGTCTAGCAACGAGATCATAAGAACGAAAGTTTGTTTTATACTCTTATAGTTTTTTTAGTATTATAAATAGAAAGCCAGCTGTATAGTCTGGCGGTAAATGCAAACGGTAGAAACCAGCGGCAGAATATTGCGGTAAAAAAAAAAAAAAAAGGCCGGCGGTAAAAAGTATTTGACTGAAGATTATGTGCTAGGAACGAGATCATGAGAACGAAACTAAGTTATTCACTCTTATAGATATTTTAGTATTATAAATACAAAGTCAGCTGTATAATCCGGAGGTAAATGCAAACGATAGAAGCCTGCGGCAGAAGCCGGCGGTAAAGTCCGGCGGTAAACAGTTTTTCCTTGAAGATGGTAGTCTAGTAATGAGAACATGAGAACGAAAGTTAGTTATAAAGTCTTATACTAATTTTGGTATTATAAATAGAAAGCCAGCTGTATAATCTGGCTTTAAATGCAAATGGTAGAAGCAAGCGGCAGAAACCGGTGGTAAAATCCGGCGGTAAAAAGTATCTGTCTGAAGATGATGGTCTAGTAATGAGATCATGTTAACAAAAATTTGTCATATACTCTTATAGTTATTCTAGTATTATAAATAGAAAGCCAGCTGTACAATCAGGGGGTAAATGCAAACGGTAGAAGCCAGCGGCTGAAGCTGGCGGTAAAAGGCTACGGTAAAAAGTATTTGACTGAAGATGTTATGCTGGCAACGAGATCATTAGAACGAACGTTAGTTACATACTCTTATTGTTATTTTGTCATTATAAATCGAAAGCAGGCTGAATAATTCGGCTGTAAATGCCGTTGGTAGAAGCCAACAGCAGAAGCCAGCGTTAAAATCCGGCGGTCAATAGTATTTGACTGAAGTTGATGGCCTAGTATCGAGATCATGAGACCAAAAGCGAATTATGTATTTTTAGAGTTATGTTAGTATTATAAATACAATGCCAGCTGTATATTCCGGCAGTAATTGCAAACGGTAGAAGTCATCGGTAGAAGCCGGCAATAAAAATTATTTGACTGAAGATGATGTTTTAACAACGAGATCATGACAACAAAAGATAGTTATATACTCTCACAGTTATTCAGGTATTGTAAATGGAAAGCCAGCTGTATATTCCGGCGGTAAATGCCGTTGGTCGAAGCCAGCGGCAGAAGCCGGCGGTAAGAGCAGCGGTAAAAAGTATTTGACTGAAGGTGATATTCTAGCGACAAGGATATTGGAAAGTAAGTTAGTTATATACTCTTATAGTTATTTTAAAATTATAAATAGAAAGCCGACTGTATAATCCGGCGGTAAATGCAAACGGTAGAAGCCAGCGGCAGTAGCAGGCGGTAAAATCCGGTGGTAAAAAATAATTGACTGAAAATGATGTTCTAAGAACGAGTTCATGAGAACGAAAGTTAGTTATATTCTCTCATAGTTATTTTAGTACTGAAGATAGAAAGGCATCTGTATAATCCGGCGGTAAATGCTGATAGTAGAAGCCAGCGGGAGACGCCGGCGATAAAAGCTGGCGGTAAAAAGTATTTTACTGAAGTTGATTTTCTCGCAACCAGATTATGAAAACGAAAGTTAGATATATACTCTGATAGTTATTTTAGTATTATAAATCGAAAGCTAGCTGTATAATCCGGCGGTAATTCAAACGGTAAAAGCCAGAGGCAGAAGCCGGCGGTAAAAAATATTTAACTAAAGATGATATTCTAGAAACGAAATCATGAGAACGAAAGTTAGTTATATACTCTTATAGTTATTTTAGTATTATAAATAGAAATCCAGCCGTATTGTACAGCGGTAAATGCCGATGGTAGAAGCCTGCTGCAGAAGAAGGCGATAAAAGCCGGCGCTTAAAAGTATTTGACTGAAGATGATGTTCAAATAAACAGATAATGCGATCAAAACTTTGTTATAAACTCTTATAGTTATTTAAGTATTATAAATGGAAAGCTAGCTGTATAATCCGGCGGTAAATGCAAACGGTAGAAACCGGCGGTTAAAGCCAGCGTTCAAAAGTATTTAACTGAAGATCATGTTTTAGCAAGGAGATCATGAGAATTAAAGTTAGTTATATAATCTAATAATTATTTAGGTATTATAAATTGAAAGCCAACTGTAGAATTCGGCGATAACTGCCGCTGGTAGAAGCCCGCGGCAGAAGCCGGCCGCAAGAGCCAGCGGTAACATTTACTTTACTGAACTAGATAGTTTAGCAACGTGATCATGAAAACCAAAGTTAGTTATATACTCTTATATTTTTTTTAGTATTATAAAAAGAAAGCCAGCTGTATAATCCGGCGTTCGATGCAAACAGTAGAAGCCAGCGGTAGAAGCCGAAGTTATAAGCCGACGGTAAAATGTATTCGACTGATGATGATGTTCTAGCAGCTAGATCATTAGAACGAAAGATAGTTGTATACTCTTGTGGTTTTTTTCTGTATTATAAATGGAAAGCCAACTGTATAATCCGGCGGTGAATGCCGATGGTAGAAGACAGCGGCAGAAGCCGGCGTTAAAAGCCGACGATAATAAATATTTGATTGAAGATGATGTTCTAGCAACGAGATCATGAGAACGAAAGTTAGTTATATACTATTATAGTTATTTTATTATTATAAATCGAAAGTCAGCTGTATTATCCGGCGGTAAATACCGATGGTAGAAGCCAAC
The DNA here is from genome assembly GCA_030522825.1 of Platygaster orseoliae. Classification (NCBI taxonomy): domain Eukaryota; kingdom Metazoa; phylum Arthropoda; class Insecta; order Hymenoptera; family Platygastridae; genus Platygaster; species Platygaster orseoliae. The sequence continues at coordinate 2,938 of JAPYZL010000468.1, read as the reverse complement.
GGCAAAAGCTGGCAGCAAAAGTCGTCGGTAAAAAGTACTTTTCTGAAGATGATGTTTGAACAATGAGATAATGAGATCGATAGTTCGTTTTATGCTCTTATAGTTATTTAAGTATTATAAATCGAAAGCCAGCTGTATTATCCGGCGGTAAATGCCGATGGTAGAAGCCAACGGCAGAAGCCGGCGATGAAAGCCGGCGTTAAAAAGTTTTTGACTGAAGATGATGTTCCAGCAACGAGATCATAAGAACGATAGTTATATACTCTTATAGTAACTTTAGTATTATAAATAGAAAGCCAGATGTATAATCAGGCGGCAATTGCACACGGTGAAGCTAGTGGCAGAAGCCGGCGGTAAAATGTATTCGACTGAGTATGATGTTCTAGCAACGAGATCATGACTACGAAAGTTAGTTTTATACTCTTATAGTTATTCAGGTATTATAAATGGAAAGCCAGCTGTATATTCCGGCGGTAAATGCAAACGGTAGAAGCCAGCTGCAGAAGCAGGCGGTAAAAGACGGCGGTTAAAAGTACTTGACTGAAGATGATGTTCGAACAATGAGATAACGAGATCGTAAGTTCGTTATATACTCTTATAGTTATTTTATTATTATAAATCGATAGCCAGCTGTATTATCCGGCGGTAAATGCCGATGGTAGAAGCCAGCGGCAGAAGCTGGCGGTAAAAGCCGGCGTTAAAAAGGTATTTGACTGAAGATGGTGGTCTAGTAACGAGATCATGAGGACGAAAGTTAGATATATAGTCTTATAGTTATTTTAGTATTATGAATAGAAAGCCAGCTGTAAAATCCGGCGGTAAATGCAAATTGTAGAAGTCAGTGGTAGAAGTGAAGGTGGCGATAAAATCCTGCGGTAAAAAGTACTTGACTGAAGATGATGGTCTAGTAACTAGATCATGAGAACGAAAGTTACTTATATACTTTTATAATTCTTTTAGTATTATGAATAGAAAGCCAGCTGTTTGATCAGGCGGTAAATTCACACGGTAGAATCTAGTGGCAGAAGCCGGCGGTAAAATATATTTGAGTGAGGATGATGTTTTAGCACGGCGGTAAAAGCCGGCGGTAAAAAATATTTGACTGAATATGATGTTCTAGCAACGAGATCATTAGAACGAAAGTTCGTTATATACTCTTATAGTTATTTTAATATAATGAATGCGAAGCCAGCTGTATAGACCGGCGGTAAAAGCCGACGGGAGAAGCCAGAGGCAGAAGCTGACGCTAAAATCCGGCGCTAGAAAATATTTGACTGAAGATGATGTTCTAGCATTGAGTTCATGAGAACGAACGTTAGTTATATACGCTTTTAGTTATCTTAGTATTATAAATCGAAAGCCAGCGGTAAAAGTCGGCGGCAAACGCCGATGGTAAAAAATATTTGTCTGAAGATGATGTTCTAGCAACGATTTATCTAGAACGAAAGTTAGTTATATATTCTTATGGTTATTTTAGTATTATAAATGAAAAGCGAGCTGTAGAAACCGGCGGTGAAAGCCGGCGGTGTAAAAGCCAGCAGCAGAAGCCGGCGCTAAAAGCGGGCGGTAGAAAATATTTTACTGAAGATGATGTTCTAGTAATTAGTTCATGAGAACGAAAGTTAGTTATATACTCTTGTATTCATTTCAGTATTATAAATCTATAGCCAGCAGTAAAAGCCGTCGTTAAAAAATATTTGTCTGAAGATGATGCTCTAGCAACGAGTTCTTGAGAATGAAAGTTAATTATATACTCTTGTAGTTATTTGAGTATTATAAATCGAAAGCGAGCGGTAAAAGCCGGCGGTAAAAAATATTTTTCTGAAGGTGATGTTCTAGCAACGAGTTCTTGAGAACGAAAATAAGGTACAAACTCTTGTAGTTTTTTTAGTATTATATCCCTCGTTTTTTTATTACTCAATTATTATAAAAGTGAGTCAACGATTGACTATGCAAAAAATCAGCACTTTTCTTCTTCCCGGATTTATATGAAACTTAATTTTCTTGGAGATAATTGCTTCCGAAATCAGGTTGAAGCTTGTAGTTTAAATAAAAATTCCTATCTCGTGATTTTCTTGAGCAGTCATATTTTATATTGCCCCAAAAAAATATCAGTAAGTCAAAGATTGTCTATACAAAAAATCAGCACTCTCCCTGGTCCCGCATTAGCTGAAACTGAATTTTTTGCGGACAATAGTCTACAATTTCATTTATTATTCAACTTTCATTATTATTATATTTTTATTATTATAATTTTAAAATCAGCATTCTACCAGGTCCCGGATTTGCGAAAAATGCATTTTCTTGGAGAAGGTTCCCTGGTTATGCGAGTAGTTGAAATAAAAATTCGCATCTTGCGGGTTTCTCTGGCGATCACATTTTTTGTTGCTGAATTATGATATTAGTAGGTTATTTTCATGAGCAATTGCATTTTTCATTGCCCAAATAATATATCAGCAAGTCAAAGATTGTTAATGCAAAAAATCAGCACTCTCCCTAGTCCCAGATTTGATAAAACTGCCCAGAAAGACATTCGTGCATGTAAAAATACTAGCAATGAGGTTTGCTCCATCCATTGCTGTAAGATTTGTCTAACGTTTGCGAACGCGAATGGTGGCAACAGTGCTGCATGCCTTTGTTGCCGTTATCTTTGTGCAACAAATGCGCTACTGCGGTCTGCTTGCGTTTGCGTAAGAAACTGTGGAAAATGAGGACGCACCTTTGCTCAAATATGGATGCAACTCATTCCACCATTAGTTGCTTCAAAAAAGTTACAAACGATTGCTGCATCTGTTATCAGAACTTTTGTGAAATTTGAAACGTGCTTGATATTTGTGTCACAATGGAACCATTATGACAAACATTTATGCACGTCCAAAATTTCTCATTTTTGAAATTATGTTTTTGCAAAAACTACCCAGTAACCATTCGTGATATC
>JAPYZL010000459.1:0-12149 GCA_030522825.1 Platygaster orseoliae | reverse complement strand
GTTTTCTGACTTGCTTTTGGGCGAGAAACTTTGAACGCGTTTTTCTCGAAACGATGTTTTGGTCCTTAGGCACGTTTTAACAGATCGGGTCACATATAGTTTTTTTCTGTAAATTTCAAGTCTCTCGAATTATCTAATTTTTGATATAAATATTTTTTATATGAATGTTTATCTATCTGTCTATTCTCTATTTATCTATCTTTTTAATTTAATTTTTAAAAATCATGGTATTCAATTTCAGTAATTTTTTTGTCACTAAGTTATAAATCATGGGTATCTTAAACTTACTAGCATAAAAAAATCTTAATTTTTGTTTTACCATCTAGTTTTCACATAAAACTAATACCGTCAATTTGTTTGTAAAAAAATTCATTGTGCATATATTTTTCATCATTTTCAATTAAATCCTTTTTTTTAAATTATGTCTTTAAAGTTCCAAACGTTTAGAAATAAACGTAAAAATAAAAAAAAAATTTCTTCTGTTTTTCTTAATTAAATAAATTGATAGTTATTGATATTGGAAAATATTATTTAACGTTTCTCATTATTTTTATTTTCATTATTGGTGCAAATGAAAAATAAATTTTTCACATTTTGAAATTTTATTACACTGCAGCATTTTATTCTGGAAATATGCAAGTCATTAACGGGTCTGAAGTTCCAAACGTTTATGAAATAAACGAAAACAAAAAAATTGATTTTGAATTTTTACCCATTATTAAAATTAAAAATAATGATAAAGATTGAATAATGTTTGTTAAATATCAATAATTATGAATTAATTTAATTACTGAGCACAAAAGAATTTTTTGAATTTTTTCGTTCATTTTTTAACGTTTAGAACTTTAGAGACATTCAAAAATTTTTATTTTAACTCTAAATTTCCCAATTTGTTTCCATATTTGATTTTCAAAGGCTTTCTTCTATTCCAGGCTTCAACATCGAAAAAAGCACCTCAATCCCGTAAAAAAACCTCACAAAAACCCGGACTCACCGCAGAACAAAAATCTGACATAAAAGAAGCCTTCAACCTCTTCGACAAAGACGGAAATGGAGTGATACCAACGAAAGAACTCAAAGTCGCGATGAGAGCTTTGGGCTTTGAACCGAAAAAAGACGAACTAAAAAAACTCGTTGACTCCATTGACCCTGAGAACGAGGGAATTCTGAGTTTTGAAGATTTTCTGGAAATAATGAGTAAAAAAATGTCAGAGCGAGACATCGACGACGAAGTTCTAAAAGTATTCAGACTTATCGACGACGACGACACTGGAAAAATAACTTTCAAAAATCTCCGAAGAGTCGCTCAAGAATTGAGTGAAAACTTAACGGACGAAGAAATACAAGAAATGATCGATGAAGCTGACCGCGACGGCGATGGAGAAATATCCCAGGAAGAGTTCATGCACATTATGAGAAAAACTGGTTTACACTAAATTTGGGCTCACGAAAATTCTTAATTTATTAACTTAAACAGTCACTTTTCGTTACTTGAATTTACAACAGTTTGAATAAGTTGTCTTAAGGACTCGGAACGTTTTTTGGCGACTGCCAAACATCGTGAGAAATTCTTGGGCGAAATTGGAATCCCTCCTGAAAAACAATCAGTATTAGAGTATAATGTATTACAAGCGTATGATATATTTAATAATTTATGAAAGAAATAAATACCTGATCTGTGAATAAAACAAAAGCCTTTAATGTTTGTCACAATACTCAGTTGTCCTTGGGACCAACTTTCTTCTTTTTCAACTGGATCCATGATCAAAATGTTGCTAAAAAAAATACATTTTTTAAATTTAATTAAGTAATTAATTTAATTAACTGAAAGAAATTATTATTATAAATGTAGCTTCCCTGAGGAGGGCTCAATAAAGAGCTGAAAACTTGGTTATTATGAAGAAGGATTTCGTTTAATTGCAAAAAACAGGCATAATTATGAAAATTTGGTTTGAAATCAATACTTACTCTTTGAAGAAAGAAAAAGTCGTGCAAATTGCGATGGTGTTCAAAGGAAGTTTCGTTTTGTTGATTGGATGAACTGTGGTTTTGTTTGTTTCTGAGTCGTGCGTGATTTCAGGCAACTTTACTGTAAAATGTAAGAAATTTTTGTAGAAAAAAAAAAGAAAAAATACAATTTCGTTTATAGAGGTCACTTCAATGTCAACTTACAAACCATGAGTGCAGCTATTAAAGCACCTACGCAAGTGTCAATCACTGATCCGTCACAATCAATGCACAACAAATCACAGTACACAACCCAGACCAATTTGTTTTTGCATACACACAGGTTTTTCAAGTCTAGCATTCCCGAATTCGTGATTATTTCGTCAACCATTTTTGTAAGGCATTGCGCTTGATCGCTTGGTGGTCCAGGGCGAAATTTTGGTGAACATAACGGGGACATTTCGACATTTGGAATCACGTATCCACATTCTGGAGTTTCGGCTTTTGGTTCTGCCAATTCCTATAATCATAGTTGATTTTAATTAAAATTCAACTCTGTTTCTTTGAAAATTTATTCGTACAATATCAAAAATACAAATTTATTAGTTTTCGTTTCGTTAGAATTGTATTAATGAATAATTTGAATAATTAATGCAATAAATTAGAAACAAATAAAATAATTCAACTATTTTCATCAAAAATTTGATTAATTAATTTAATAATAATTGATTCAGTAATATTACCTAATTTTCAAATAATCTACTGCTAAGTTTGAAGCCTAATTCTTAAAAATTTCAGGAATTTCAATCTTTTAAACTAACATTTTTATATTTATTTTATGGTTTTATATTTTTACAATAATAATTTCCTTCTATTTCTCAATAGTTTCGAGCAATTTTTAAAATATTGTAAGTCAAAGTTCCACAATTGAAATATTAAGGTTCACATTGTAATTAATTTTACTCATACATTTCAGAACTGGTTTAAATCTCAGAAATAAAATTAAAAATAATTATATTTCTTTACATTCTATTTCTAAAGTTTTTTTTTTTTTTTTTTTGAATGATATTTCATTTAAGGATGCAATTTTACAGAAATTGAGATGTTATCATTTTTTTATAAATTAAAATTCTTGAAAATTTCAGGTATTTCAATCTTGAAAGCTAAAACTTTTATATTTATTTTATGGTTCTACATTTTTGGAACAATAATTTCCTTCTATTTCTCAATTATTTTGAGCACTTTTTAAAAATTTCAAGTCAAAGTTCTACAATAAAAATATTAAAGTTGAAATTGTAAATAATTTTACTCTTACATTTCAGGACGAGTTTAAGCCTCCGAAATGAAATAAAATATAATTATATTTTATTTGAAGATGCAATTTTACAGAAATGAAGATGCTATCAATTTTTTTTAAATTTTTGTTGAAAAACAGGTATTTTTAAATACTATCCATCCAATTAATCATGTAAAGTTATATGATTCTTTAAATATATATAATTATCTATAATAATATTTTATTCATATAATTTATTGAAAAAAAATATTTTTACCATTTTTATTCCACAAATGACTGTCGTATTCCCAATTTTAAACGTTGCCGAGCTGTCAGCTTGTTCAACAGAATTTACATTGACGCTCACAGGACGAGAAGATAAAAAATCTCGACCGTCGGGACGAGTATGTTGTTTCTGAAACCACGATTCTTCAGTATCACAACAATTTTGTTATTTATACTAATTCGATATTCATTTATACTCACCAAATAATCATGTAAATATTTTTCTGGATGAATAGCTCTGAAAACAATTTAAAAAATTACATTTTTTTGTAATAACCAACATTATTTTCTCAAAAAATATGTTTCCCAAAAATTTATTTCCCAATGTTTTTTCCCCCAAAATAAGTTTTTCTGAGAAATTTTTGTCGTACGATTTGAACTGGAATTCAAATTTGACAGTTAAGTTCCTTCATATAAACAACTTATTGCGATGCCACTTGTTTTTCCATCAATATTTTATACGACCCGTCAAATTTTTAGTATTTCTCATTTTCAACCTAAACTTTTTTTTTCATTTCAGTCCCAAAAAAAATTTGGACTGAATTAAAAAAAAAAAAAATCTTTTGGGGAAAGTTTCTTGTGGAAAAAAAATTGGTACTGCATTTTTTGGGAAAAATTTTTAATACGAAAAAAAAAACATTGAGTATAAGAAATGTTTTTCGGAAAACGATTTTGAAAAAGGTGTTTCACTTAGTTCTCAAAAAATATGACCAAATTCAAAATCATAAATGTGTATAATTTTTAAAAATATACTTACTCAAATTCCGTTGCCATTTTAATAAATTTTCAATCTCAATAAACTAAATCCTGATATTCCTGAATTATCTTGATGGCAACATTAATAAAAATTCACAATTGACAAGGAAATTATGTATAATGTCATTTATATCGGGTGTTTTTGTTTATTGTTGTTTATTTTTGAAGTGAGGTTAGGTTTTCACGTGCATCTTCGTTCTCTTTCTAGCATGGAAAAAAATAAGAGTTCGTCCTTGTTGTGCACAATATAATATAACTATATAGATATTTAAAACTTGACGATCGCAGCGCCATTGACGGCAAGTTTCGATTTTAACTTGGCCTTTTGACTTTGTTAGTAAACACTACACCCACAACTGTCATTTTGACACTTGAGCAATTTTGTTACATCCCGACTTCCGCCCTCGTTAAAATATTAATTAGTGGTTTAACCGTAGTCGTCAAAGTCTTTGACAATTTATTAAGGTTGCTCTTGCGAACGCTCTCTGAACTTTATATATATAGACAACGAATTACAGCAATGGAAAATGAACTGCAATCGAAATATCAAAAAATCGCCTCTGAATATTCAAAGGTAACATTATTGACATTTTATTTGGCGTTTTTTTTTATTATTTCGAGATTGTTCATAATGACCTTTGACCTTTCGACCTAATTTTTGGTGATGAGTTTTTGACAATTATGGTTTTGGAAGTGGAAAATTTAATTCAAATGCATTTAGTTAGGTAAATGTTAATTTAGAAATGTTTGTAATTTTTTTGTAAGTAAAATCATGAATCATATGATTTTTAATGCATTGAAAGTGACAAGTTTTTGTAGGTCATAGATTTTTTAGTGTCATTTTGTATATGAATTTTAAAAAAAATTTATTTTCTACAATGTTTTTTAAAAGTCTTAGATTACTCGTTGAATATTTTTAATTATAATAAAGTTTTTTTGCAATGAATATTAATAATATAATGTAATTATTATTATTCTATATTATAATATATGATAAATATTATTCTGTAATAAATAATATTCATATTTATTGTGACATAAATAAATCAATCAATCAAAATAAATACAATTATTTTTCTTAGAGCAAAGCTTGTAAAAAAGAATTTAAAAAATACCAACTTTGAAAATCCTTTTTATCTTAAGATTCTCAAATTTGCAAAAATTTTTGAAATTTCCATGCATACTATTTTATAAAATTACCATATAAATTTCAACATTCATTTAAAAAAATTATTTTTACGACACAGTTAATGAAATTATGTTCTTTTGACACGAAATTTAATTATATGTAAAAAATTTGAATTAATTGAATCATATTTTAAACTAAAGAACCTGAAGTTAAAAATTGTCAATAAAATTTTGACTTATAGTAAAATTTTTTTGCAATGAATATTAATATAAAATTAATATTATTCTATTCATATTGATTGTGCAACAAATAAATCAATTAAAATAAATACGATTATTACGCTCAGAGCCAAGCTTGTAAAAGAATTTAATAAATTTCAACTTTCAAAATTCTTTTTATCTTGAACTTTTCAAATTTGTAAAAATTTTAGAAATTTTCATACATACTATTTTACATAACTACCATATAAGTTAAAAAATCCATTTTAAAAATTATTTTTTCAACGACACAGTTCATTAAACTTTGTTCATTTGACATTAAATTTAATTATAAATAAAAAGTTTGCATTAATTATATTATTTTTTTAATTATAGAACCTAAAGTTAAAAGTTGTCAATAAAATTTGAATTATATTTAATTGACAAAATTTAATTAAATAAACTTTGATACGCTAGGTCAGTAAATAAAGAACTTCATTACATTCATGGTTTAACCTACGAAAGAAAATACATGAACAATATTGAACTGTTTATAGTGCAATAAAATATAATTTTATTCTGTTTTTTATTATTTTTTATTTTATTCTTTTTCTTCTCATTTTTATAATTTTTTTATATTTTTTCTTCGACTTTCTTCTTTCTATATTTTATTTACTCTATTTTTATAATTTTCTTGTTTTCTAAAATATAATTTTTTTCTTATATTTTTTATTTCTTATCTCCTTTTTTTTATTATTTTCTTCTAATTTACTGTTTTGTAGATAATTCCATACTGAATAAAACGCAAATTACAATCAAATAATGGTTTAATTTGAGTAAAATACTTTCTTGAAACCTCAAAATTACAGTCCAAACAATTTTTTCCATAATTTATTGTAATTAGTGTTCAATTTTTATTCGTACGTCTGTTTATTGATTTTATTTATGTCATTTTTCATACGATTCATTTCTGTTTAATGTTCATTAAAAATTATTTCCAACTACTAATATAAAATAGTTATTTTCCAATAAATGAAAAAAATTCCTTTCTTTCATAACCTCCAAAATAAAGAAAATTAATAGTTATTATTCGCTAAATTATTATTTTTTTTTAATCCGAAAATATTGAAAGTTGGCGGAGAAAACTTCTAAATACGATTTCCCGAATTATCCATGAAACAATCTACCCAAAATCGCTTTTCAAACCCCCCCCCCCCCAAAAATTGCCTTCTACAGATAAGAGCTCAAGTGAACGTCCTGAAAAAAGCTGTGATCGAAGAACAAAATCGCAACGCCGATCTCCACGAGCAACTAAAGGATAGAGAAGTCAAAGTTCGCAGAGGAGAGCAAGAACTCGACAGTCTCACCTTCCGAAACCAACAACTCACGAAACGGATAACCGTTCTCCAGGAAGAGCTCGACAAAGCTCAGAGCAAGGGGAAAAAAAGCCGGTCAAAAAGTAACGAGACAAAAGCTCAACTGCCTTCCGTGCCGAATCATATCCTAGACGAAGAGTTCCAGAAGAAAATCGTCGAGAACGCTCAATTACTCTCCAGGCTCAACGACAGGGAAACCGAAATCGAAACTCTGAACGAGCAGATTCAGCACCTTCAGTACAAGCTGGACTTGTTAGAAAAAACCAAAATCGATGCTGAAGCTAAATCGAGGGAACTGGACCGAGAAAAGCACGAGCTGCAGATGAAACTGATCGATAAACAGAAACGGGAAGAAACTGTTTCTTGGTCCAGCGGCGACAGCAAACGCGAACACGAGTACGAACTGAAACCCGGAATTCTCGCGACTCCGCCACGTCAATTGGAAGCATCGCCATTTTCGTCTCCATCGATGTCTAGAAGATCGTCAAAGTCTACAGTGGAACTGGGGCCTAGGAAACCGTGGGCCGCATCGCAAGAAGAGAGCAGCGACGAAGTGGACTTGACGAGGGTTTGCCAAATGGAGAAAGAATTGAATCACTATAAATACCAGTACGATGTTCTCAAGATCAAGTACGATGACGTTGTACAGAAGCAAGTGCTAGAGAGGATAATGGTCGAGTCGAATACGTTGGAGCCGCTTGAAGTCAGCAATATGGTTCGGGATCATGCTCATAATATGTTTGAAATGATTGTGACAGAATCTGGAGCAGGTTTTTTCTGTTTTAAAATTTAGGTGAATCATCCTGGAGGTTTTTTGAGATCTGCTTCAGATCAGGTTACTCGAAAATTAGATTTCCTATTTTATGGTATCATGTCATATCCGTCACATATATATATATTGTCATGAATGGAACTGTACTTTGACCTCATCATGAGCTCATAGCCAGGATATCAGCTGACATTCAAATTTAGTTCAATCATTCTAGAGGTTTTTTGAGATCTGCTCCAGATCAGGTTACTCGAAAAGTTAGATTCATCTTTCCTAAATAATGAAGACTTCAGAATAGCAGACTGAATGTCAAGTCTGATGTCATCTGAATGTCCAGAGAAGTCATCAGTGCTATAATACAAAAAAACTCCTCACGTAAAAACCTTTTTTTCCAGCTCGGAAGACTGAACGCGCCATTTCCTATTCCTGAAGAAATCGAAGCCCGTGAAAATAAGATTAAAGAATATTTTTTAAAAGAGATTGAGAAACTCGTGATAGACAAACAACTATGTCAAGCTAAAGCTCTAGCGTTAGCTGCCAATGTGAGTAGCTTTGACTTAACTGTCGTCTACTCTTTTCAGTGATTTATGGTTTACTGTCTTATTACAGGAACAAGTGATGAACATTCATTTTAACAGTAGTGAAGCTAAAAGAGAAAAAAGTGATGAGTCGTTGTCGGAGGCACTTTCAAAAATAAAGTACCTCCAAGAAGATTTGGATATGCAAGAAGGAAATTATCGAACACAGCTGAGCACTATGAGCGAACACGTTGCCAATATGAACGAAAAACTCGTCCAAAAAACAGAGGAGATCGACAAGCTGAAATTCGAGCTCTCGCAAAAAGTAAATAAATGTAAATTCCAAAATGGAAACAGTAAATAATGATTGGAAATTTTTTTCAGGAGGGAAGGAAAAGAAAGCAATGAAGAATTTCAGGGAAAATGAACAAGACATTCCATGGTGCAATGATACTCGCTGAAAAACCTCTTCCTTCGATAAACTTTGTCCTTATATTTTTTTAAGATATCGATACTCGGTTTTAAAAAATGGCATGATCAACTAAAGCGAGATTCCAAAGTTGAGAATTATACTTCGAGTGGTAACTGTGACAAAGTGGCTGTTTTAACCTACATCTTTTATCAAAATAATGTTTTAAATTTTTTCCGTCGAATTCGTTTATTCTCGTGATGAGGCGTTAGATTTGTTTTTTTGTTTACCCACATATTTTACGCATTGTATCAATCCAAACGCGACTTCATGCGTGTGTACCAATAAAAATATTACGTCAACAATTATCATTACTTAACATCATTATATTTTCATTTCAATGTACAAAACTGAGAATCAAACCGCTTGTTTTCCACCAAACAGCATTAAAATCGTACATCACGCGGATAAATACATTAATAAAATATTGATACGAATTTACGAAAGCTCGAATAGTTTAAAATTGTGTATATGTACATAATCAGTCTATTTTTACAGCGAAACTAGCACCACAGCTACAACCTTGCTCTGCTAAAGGATTATTTATAATTCTAAAAGCTGAACGAATCAGTTCTGAATGATATTCTATTGTTGCTCCTTTTACGTATTCCAGAGACACCGAATCGATGACTATTTTCGCTCCGTGTTTTTGGAAAATTCTGGAAAAAATGGTATAAAAATTTTATTTTTCGAATTATTTTTAATTGATAATATTCTGATCGTTAAGGATCGTTAGAAACCATAAAATTTAATTACTTGTCATCATCGTTGATTGACGAAACCAAGTCAAATTTGTATTGATATCCAGAACATCCGCCACCTTCAACGGTGACTCTGAGACACATGTTTTCATCTGCGATTTCTTTTAATCTTTCGACGCAACTGTCACTGATTACCAAAGCTTCTTCTTCGCTTTCAACTGCTTTTGCAGAAACTCCTCTTTTGGGCACTGCAGACCACGGAGCACTAAAATCAAGTAATATTTTGGAAAAAAAATTTTGATTGAGGATAATTTTACATGGTAGAATACTAATAGTTTAATTATTGTGGAAAAAATTTGAGAAAAAATAAAACTAGACTTTAGAGATATTCGATACTGAAAAAATATAATAATTTTGGTTAATGAATTATTGAAAATTTGGTTTTTTGAAAAAAAAAATTAATTGAAGAAAATTTTACGTAATGTATATGTAGAGTATTAATAATTTTTTCATGTACAAAAAATTTTAGAAAAAATAAAAGTACAGTTTATAGTTATAAGATGCAGACAAAATTAAATACTTTTTGTTTATTAATTACAAAGAAATTTTTTTACGTTATGCGGGCATATTTCGAGAAAATAATTTTACATACTAAATTATTTTCTTCATGTATACAAAGTTTGAGATAAAATAAAAAACTAGATTTTAGAGATATTCGATACCGAAAAATAAAAGTACAGTGTCTAGTTATTCGATACCAACAAAATTAACCACTTTTTGTTTACCAATTATTGAAAATTTTGTTTTACGTTATGGGCATATTTCGAAAAAAAGTTTTAATCAAGGAAAATTTCATATAAAAGCAGATTAATAATTTTCTTCATGTACACAAAATTTGAAAAAAAATAAAACTAGGTTTCAGGGATATTCGATACTGAAAAAAATACACATTTTGGTTTATCAGTTATTACAAAATTTTTTACCTTATAGGCATATTTTGAAAAAAAATTTTAATCGAGGAAAATTTCACATAAAATAGGATTAATAATTTTCTTCATATACACAAAATTTGAGAAAAAACAAAACTAGACTTCAGAGATATTCGATACTGAAAAAATATACAAACTTTGGTTAATGAATTATTAAAATTTTTTTTTACATTATGTGCATATTTCAAAACAAAACTTTAATTAATACAAATTTTGAATAATAGAGTATTAATAATTTGTCTTCTTTATGTACAAAAAAATTCAATATATACCGACAAAATTTACTATTTTTTGGTTAACAATTATAAAAAATTTTTTTTACGTTATGCTCATATTTAAAAAAAAATTTCAATCGAGGAAAATTTTATCTAATAGAGTAGTATTAATTTACAAAAAATGTAAGAAAAAATAAAATTACACTTAATTATTCAATAGACAGAGTTTACTATTTTTTGTTAACCAATTTTATTAAAAATTGTGTTTATCTTATATGCATTTGCATAAACCTCAGTTTATGAAACAAAGTTGAAAAAAAAAAACATGTTCCAAACAAATAAAGAATTTTCCATTTTGTTTAACTCTCAGGTATAGTTATTTAATTGCTATGTTTTAAATGTATTATACTGTAAATTAAACTGTATAAAAAATCATATTTTTATCATTCATAAATTTTGTAATATTCTTAATCTGATTCTGTATTTTCTGAAAAATTTCAACACTTCAAAATTTCACTCTAAAACTTTATCAAGTTCTTTAAATTTTTTATTTTTAATTAATCAATTTTTCAGTATTTGGAATAAAACTGAAGAAAAAATTTTTCATTTGCTTAATCTTGTTCTTTATATTTATTTGAAAATGAATTGTAAAGCATTTTTGTAATTCACATAAAATGTTCGCTGTTCCTAAACATACTTGAATATTTCTAAAAAAAAGAATAATCATTCTCAAGTTAAAATTAAAAAATTCTTAAGATTTAAATATTCATGATTTTCACTTATTTACTTTAAATAATCATTAGTTCAACCGGAATTTCAGTTTCACCATAAAATCCCCCTCTGTCTACGCCCTTATCCAAATACTAATGTCAATTATTTCTGTCAAACTACGTAGTGACAATCGATGTAAATAACGTGCCAATAATTATATACAAACAAATAGGAAAAACTCGAGAAAAACTTACGTGAGAAGTTTCGAAAAGTATTTATTCGAAGCGAAATTCGAAGAAAATCCCCAAACCGCTCTTGACAATTTTGCCATGATTGTATTTTGCATCGAACAACATTGAATTGCATTGAATGACGTAGATGAGGTTTGAGATGCACAGAACAAAAGTAAAACAAACAAACAGAGAGAGAAAATATGGATTTTTATATCTATCTGTCTCTCAATGTTTCAGAGAGAGTATCTCGTTCTTATCTTGATCATGTGAGATCTGTGAGATCATCTGTAACGTGCTGTTTAGGCCGATGTTGCACGAACATTCACGATTATGCACGGTTGTTTGTCACGTTTGTCAACATGGTCAACCTTAGATATAGTACATGCACTGTAAAAAATCCAAATGAAATTTACTGTCTGATAGTAAAACTACATTCAATATTGTTTGTAATTTTACTATGCTTAGCACAGTAATTTTATCACCTCGACTGTAAATTTTTACTAACCGATGGTAAAATCGCTGCACTGAGTTCTGTAAAGTTGCAGCCTGCTAGTAAATTTACCATGTTTCTTTAAAAT
>JAPYZL010000457.1:0-17356 GCA_030522825.1 Platygaster orseoliae | reverse complement strand
TATTCATAAATCCCGGATCACAGGGAAGAAAGTTGCCTGATCCGTGATTTATGAATGTTTCCCAGGGTTTTCGTTGATATTTCCCGCTGATTTCCGAGAATCCCAAAAAGGGGTTTTTGTTCCCGCATTCCATAGAAATAAAGTGGCCTTTTTTACGGATGCATGGGAAAAAATAATATTCTTAAAAATCCAGTTCGAATTTTCAACATATGGTAACACCATCGAACTCCACTAATCAAAAATTAATGTTCATAAAGTTTACAACGTTGACAAATCACACGCAAATTTTTTTCAAAGATTTACCGAGAGTAATGTTAAAACTTTAAAAAAACCAATTCGACGAAGCCCCTAAGAAAGAATTTTCTAAAAATTCAAGAATATAAAAATTCTGAGCATTTTTATTCAAATTCTGAAATTTGGATTCTTAAGTTGAAAATGCTGATTCAAATTCAGAAATTTAAATTCTGAGTTCGGAAATTTTGATTTCAATACTGAAATTTGAATTCTAAATTAAAAAATTTTTATTTAAATTCTCGAATTTTAATTCTAAATTCAAAAACTCTGATTTCAATTCTATAATTTTAATTCTAAATTCAAGAATTCTGATTCAAATTCTGAATTCGAAAATTCACTGTAAAAATACAAGAATTCACTGAAAGAAAGAACAAATTGAAAGAATTCACTGTGAAACTTGACTGAATTCTGAAAATTCTGATTTATATTCTTAAATTTGAATAATGAATTCAAGGATACACTGAATTCAGTGAAAAAATTGAATAATTTAAAAATTCAGAGAATTCTGATTCAAATTCTGAAATTTGAATTCTTAATTCTAAAATTCTTATTCAAATTCTGAAATTTGAACTCTAAATTCTAAAATTCTTTTACAAATTATGAAATTTGAACCCTAAATTCAAAAATTAGGATTCGAATTCTAAATTCGAAAATTTACTGAAAAAAATGATATATTAGACTCAGAAAACTCCTGCGTACAGTTGAAAGGGATTTCGCTTCAAAAATTATTGAAAGGGACTCCCTTTCTCTGTCAAAGACCGCTGCGTTTCATCAACAACTATCTTGATTTGCATCGATTTGAAACGCGTTTCCCTTTCAATCATATAACAAAGACCAAGAACACAAATCTGACTGCATTCCTCTACTCTGAAATGAAAACGTTGAAAGGGAAATCTCTTTCAAAATACCATCGCAATCGCACTTCATAGTGAAAGGCTATAGTCTTTCACTGTTAAAAACCGACCCTTTCAAATTGAAAGGTTAGCGTTTCATTTTGAAAGGAAGTAGGTTTGAAATTCTTTCCCTTTCATGACTGAACGGAAATTTCTCTCAGTGTAGTGATTTTGATTCTTATAAGAAATTGCAAAATTCCAGTAACGATTAAAAATTTCTTATGAGAATTCTATTTCTTATAAGGTCGACCTCAAAAATTCAAAAAAAAAAAAAAACTTTTTATAAAAACCTGTAACACTTTTGTAATAAACTTCAAATTTTTATAAGAAAATCTTTATGCCTTGTACACTTCTTATGAACTAGAATATTTATGAAAAAAATTTTTTGTAAATATTTTCACAAGAAACGAAATTTTATGAATAAAGTTTTTATTACAAAAATATCAAAATTTCGACCTTTTTTTCAAAACGACGAATTTCATCGTCGATGATGTAATGAATTTTTTTTTCGACGATTTTCAGGTACTTCGCTGAACTCACTATTTTAAACTTATGAATCATTGATGATAAATCTCAGAAAAAAAATTCCCGTGTGTTTTTCAACGTTGTAAACTTTGTCAACATAAAGTTGTTGGAAATCAACGAGAAAAATATTAATTTTTTTACAAAATCTCTAAAATGAAAATTATAAAATTCGTTGAAACATACATTATTCTCCAAAAGTTGATGGAAATCAATGAGAAAAACATAAATATATTTTTGCAAAATCTCTAAAATAAAAATAATTACAATTCGTTACAATTTATATTATTTTCTAAAATTTGATGGAAATCAATGAGAAAAATATCAATATTTTTACAAAATCTCTAAAATGAAAATTATGAAAATTCGTTGGAATTTATATTATTTTTCAAAAGTTAATAGAAATCTATGAGAAAAATATCAATATTTTTATGAAATCTCTTGAATGAATATTATGAAAATTCGTTGGAATTTATATGATTTTTCAAAAGTTGATGAAAATCATTGTAAAAAATATCTATATTTTTACAAAATCTCTAAAATGAAAATTATAAAAATTCTCGTGTGATTTTTCAACGTTGTAAACTTTGTCAACATAAAACTTCTATAATTATCTTCAGAAAACCACGATCAGGAAAAGGCAAAAACCACTAATGACAATCCCAAAAAGCCAAACATTACTGGCCATGAACGTTGCACACGCGTTCGCCATTACTTGATATCGACCCATGAATCGCGCCCATTCATCCCCATAGATTATTGGCCTTTTGACGTTGCATTCCTTGCAAATTGTGCACGCTATTGCAAATCCGTTCGATGAATGTAATCTTGATTTGGAATGCTTCATTTACCGGGGAACGCAATTTACAGTCGACGACGCTTTCGCGAGTATAGCGTTAATGACTGTTTACGGTCGAACTCGGTTCTTTGACAATTCTGCAAGGTTGCGGGGATGACCATGGACATAGTCAAACCATGTGTAATTTTCCTCGGAAAATCGATCAGCGATCGCGGGAAATTTGACGGGAAATACAGGTCCTCGAATACGGAAATTCCGCACGAAAAATTAATTCTCCCGCTGGCTTTTCGCCAGCGACGTACGAACGAAAAATAACTCTTACCTCTCTTGGCTCCTTTTTAAAAAATGTCTAATATTCCGAGTGAACAATAAATTCCGAGCGACCGCATGTATTTTGGGACGCGAATAAAATAAGTCGTCATATCCCTTGCCTCGCGAGAGTGGCCGAGCGCAGTTTTAAAGCCCCGCTATTATATGGACGAGAGAAAAGTTAGCCGATGGAAAAAGATGACGAACGTGAGTGGATTGTCGCCCGTGTTATGTGGCAACGTGTGTGTTTCACGCGTGTACTGGGTCAACTGTTATCTCCGCGTTTCCTAACTTTATTTTTTTCCTCTACAGAGATTTATAGTAAACCATCAACTGTCGGAGAAGCTTGGAAATGTTGGGAAAATGTTTTTTAAGATAAAACTGTGAGGTTGGTTTTTATTTTTGCATTTTTCGAAATTCTTTTTTTCCAAAGTACAAAATAACCTAAATTGAAATTTCGAATTTAACAAAATATAACTTCTTATGTTCTAACATAGTACGATTTTTATCAAGTTTTCGAGTAGATGAGCTACGCTGATTCTGGCGCCGAAGAGTATAGATAAGAAGTTTCACAAAATGAAACTTCTCATGTCTTAAACTAAGACCATTTTCAAAGAGTATCTTCCTATATTTAACAAAGAATTAGTCCTTAACAGTAGATCAGCTAAGCCGGTTCTAGCTATGGGGACTCCTGGACCAGAACCGGCTTAGCTCGTATACTGTATCAAAATTAATGGTTAGACATTTTATTATCGTAGGACATAAAAAGTTTCACAAAGACCTAGGGTCAGAATCAGCTTAGCTTTTATACTGGATAATTCTTAAAAATTTTTTCATGGTAGGACATAAGAAGTTTCATATAGTGAAACTCACTGAATCTCACTATAGACTCCTTTTTTATCTTAAATTATAAAAAAATGTCACGTAATCACAAAGTGCCTCAAAATTATACAGAATCAGAATATTTTTCGAAACTTCAATATTTTGAAACTTGAAAAATCTGTGAGAGTGACAAATGCACATAAATTAACAAAATCAGAAGTTGACACAAGATCGAAAAATGTCGTTAAATAATGAATTGTCACAAATTTAAAAAGTTGTGAAACGCGACAAAACTACATTATTCTAGAATTGGAGAAAACTACATTTTATACTATATTACTAAATTACTATATTTCAAAAAACTGGAAAATCTTACAAAATTACACGAAATAATGAACCTAACTTTTTTTTGCCTCTACAGAGATTTATAGTAAAACATCAACTGTCGGAGAAGCTTGGAAATGTTAGGCAAATTTTTTTTTTATGATAAAACGGTGAACTTGGTTTCTATTTGTGCATAGGATTGGACAACAAAACCGTAAAAGTTCGAAATTATATATTTCTAAAGTATAAAATAATCTAAATTGAAAACTCCGAATTTCGCAAAATGTAACTTCTTATGTCCCACTGTAGTACAATTTTTAAGAAGTATCAAGTAGATGAGCTAAGCTGGTTCTGACCCGGAGAGTAGAGATAAAAAGTTTCACAAAATGAAACTTCTCATGTTTTACAGTGAGACCATTTTCAAGGAGTATCTACCTATATTTGACAAAACATTAGTTCTTAACAGTAGATCAGCTAAGCCGGTTTTGGCTATGGGGACCCCTGGACCAGAACCGGCTTAGCTGATCTACTGTATCAAAATTAGTCCTTCACAGTTGAAAATGGCGATATTATTCGTTGGACATTGTATTATCATGTGACATAAGAAGTTTCACAAAGACCCGAGGCCGGAATCAGCTTAGCTTATATACTGTAAAAATCTTACAAGTTTTATTATGATAGGACATAAGAAGTTTCATAAAGTGAAACGGACTAAATCTCACTATAGACTCAAATCTCATCTTAAAGTTATAAAAAAATGTTACAGAATCAGAATGTAGTTCAAAATTTCAATATTTTGAAAATTCAAAAATCTTAAAGATTGACAAATTTCAATAAATTTACAAAACCAGAAATTGACCCAAGGTCAAAAAATATCGTTGAATAAATAATGAAATGTTACAAAATTAAAAAGTTGTAAAATGCCACAAAGTTACATTATTTCAAGAATACACAATTATATTTTTTACTCAATTACAAAATTACTAAACTTCAAGAAACTGGAAAATCTTACGAAAGTACACGAAATGATTGAATTCGAAAAAATTACATAATGTCACTGGGTTACAGAATTTTCGAATCACAAAATTTTTTTAAAAAACTTCGTGCAACGAATCATTTTATTGTAAATTATTTGCTTGATATTGGGCTTATTTTAACACATATTCTGACTTTTTCAATTTTTTTAGCTCAAAATATAGTTATTTCGACTAAAATTGTTTTTTCTCTAAACATAGAACAAATAGCAACTTGAAAAAACGTGCAAATTTATTGAAAAAATCTTTCTCAATCAAAAAAAACTCTATTCAAGTATTTAAATTAATAAGATCCTTATTGAAGTTTTAAGTTATATTCAAAGTCATTTTTTTAATTTTGTGTATTAATATGTATTAATATTTGGCTTTTAAGCTTGTCATTAGTTGTTTTGCCTTTTCCTGATCGTGGTTTTCTGAATATAAGTATATACATTTTATGTTGACAAAGTTTACAACGTTGAAAAATCACACGAGGATTTTTTTCTGAGATTTACCATCAATAATTGAAAAGTTCAAAATAGTGAGTTCAGCGAAAACCCTAAAAATCGTCGGAAAAAAATTCATTAAATCTTCGACGATAAAATTCGTCGTTTTAAAAAAAGTTTTTTTCATAAAATTTTATTTCTTGTGAAAATATTTACAAAAGATTTTTTTCATGAGTATTCCAGTTCATAAGAAATGTACAAGGCATGAATATTTTCTTATGAGAAATTTGAAATTAACTACGAAAGTGTCACTGGTTTTTAAAAAGTTTTTTTCCCATGCATCCATAAAATAGGCCACTTTATTTCTATGGAATGTGGGAACAAAAGCCCCTTTTTGGAGTACTAGAAAATCAGCAGGAAATATCAACAAAAACCCTGGGAAACATTCATTAATCACGGATCAGGCAACTTTCAAGTGGCCACTTTTACACATGCATGGAAAAAAATATTGTATGCTACACGAGACAAAAAGGATGATTCCAACGAGTGCAATTGCGCACTCGCTTCGCTCGGGCCCAAACTTTGCACTCGTTGGTATCATCCTTTTTCTCCCTTGTAGCATAAATATCTATTTTCTTATTTGAATTTTTAGGGTCGACCTTATAAGAAGTAGAATTCTTATAAGAAATTTCTCATTGTTACTAGAATTTCGTCATTTCTTATAAGAATTAAAATCACTAGTACATAAATCTTTTCAGTGAATTTTAGAATTTAGAATTTAAATCATAATTTTGGAATCAAGAATTTTAATTTTCGAATTTGAATAAGAATTTTAAAATTTAGAATTCAAATTTCGGAATTTGAATAAAAATTCTCATAATTTTCTAATTCTTCAGTTTTTTTTCTGAATTCAGTGAATTCCTGAATTCATTATTCAAATTTAAGAATATTAATCAGAATTAATAGAATTCAGTAAAATTTCACAGTGAATTCTTTCAATGAATTTTTGCATTATTTACAGTGAATTTTCGAATTTAGGATTTGAATTAGAATTTATGAATGTAGAATTGAAATTTTAGAATTCAAATCAGAATTTTCGAATTTACAATTCAAATTTCAGAATTTGAATAAGAGTTTTTTAATTCAGAATTCAAATTTCAGCATTTAAATGAAAATTTTTTAAATCAGAATTTAAATTTCAGAATTTAAATCTGCATATTTAATTTCAGAATTCAAATTTCAGAATGTGAATCAAAATTCTCAGAATTCTCGTATTTTTGAATTTTTAGAAAATTCTTTGTTAGGGGCTTCGTCGAATTGGTTCTTTTTAACGTTGTCAATTACTTTTGGTAAATCTCTGAAAAATATTTTCGTGTGATTTGTCAACGATGTAAACTTTATGAACATTAAATTTTGATTATTGGATTTCTGTAGTGTGACCATATGTGACACGCTCCGACAAAAGGGACCTTCTCGGCAAAAAATCGATTTTCGTATTATGATTAATTCTAAACGTTCTATTACTATACATGGGCTTAAATGGCAGTTCAACACCTTCCACAGCGCGCCGTGTAAACTTTCACTTTTGCCGAGTCGGTCCCTTTTGTCAGAGCGCGTCACATATGTTGAAAATTTAAATTTGAATTTTAAGAATAGTAGTTTCGGCGTATGTTTCTTAAAGATGTCTGTTTTTTGGGATTTCTGTTGATGAAAGTTTTTTTTTTTTTTTTGACAAACGTGCACTTTTTTTACTTACTGGAATCCAAAAAAGTAGAAAACTCTCGGAAACTGAAGTTAACATTATTTCTTATGAAATTTCCGCGAAAGTGAGTTTTTACACCTTCGTTTTTTGCTGCGAAAGTATTCATTTTCTCAAGGATCTCGAATCATGTACATGAATTTAGATTTTAGAGGAAAAGAATGCTTTCAAAACAAAAAAAATAGGTGTAATGGCTTACTTTCGCGAAAATTTCTGAAAAAATAGTATGCAGATATGGTTTAAAAGTAATATGAAGAGCTGACAGTAAATCCCATTCCTGGATTGTGAAAAAAAAGAAAGGACTGTTTTCCTACTCAAGATGAATAGTGTATAGTATACAAATTAGAATATAATGATTGTGAGACAAGAAGTAATAATTATAATAATTAATAATTTTGAACAAAATAATTCAAAACTCACAATTTTTTTTACAACATTCAAATGCGATCAAAAACTTGCACTAAAAATTACAAACCACTCAAAAAATTATTCCATGCATATTTCCGCAGTAAAAATATAAAACGATTTCTATTTTCAAATCCACAAAAAAGATACTAAGAATAAAATTATCAAGAATTGCATGTTTTGTCCATTTCTCCAAACACTGTGCTTTTTTAGCGTTGCCAAAACTCTGGATGTCTGGAAAAAGCGTTTGTTTCAAAATTATTGTCTCCGTATTCTCGGAAAGAGTCATTGTAAATGACACGACGACTCAATCGTGACAATTTTTGTTCCTGGCAAATGTCTTGCTATTCAAACTCAAAGCCAATGTGACCAAATAAAAGAAGAATGCCCAACTTGATGCGGAGTATATTGCCCATGGAAACCTGCCATAAAAATTTACTCAGAACTTTTATTCCTCCGGCTCTCCTTTTTCCTTACTTTTTTTACCCGGATACTTTTTCCCCCCTAATTAACTAACAGCGGCCCCTGTTTGTTCCGCGTTAATGTTCAAAATGAAAAAATATAAATTCGAAATGAATTTCATACCAAAATCATGAAAGACGAGAGTAAATGTTGTGTAAGGTTAAGAATAAATACAAAGGTTATATTTAGGGCTAACAAAAAGATTTACGTGAATATTCAATATTGTAATGAATATTTTCGACATATAATGTAATAAATATATAATAATAATGTGTCATATATAAATAACATATAATAATAAGTGATCGATTACTATCTCATGTAAAAATAAAAAAAATTAATCAATAACCTAATAATTACTGATAAAAAAATTATAATCATAGGTAAAAATGATCAAAAATTTACTGCCTGAAATTTAAAGAACGTGATAAACTGTTTTATGTTATTTCTCAAATTTAAATAGAATTCTGGATTATTGATTTCACATACTTAAAAATGACAGCAATCCTGGATTCAGAAGAATTATAAGCATTGTTTACCTACGAAAACGCAGAAATAAATAATTGTTTACACCCAAAGAGTATTGAATAAAATTTGTTAATATTCGAAAATGTTAAGAAACTAAGAAATTTGATTATCGAGAGTTTCAAATCTTAGAAAATAAGACGAAAATCGATCAAAATACTCAAATGTACTTCGAATCATAAACGAACTCTAAGAAATACTAGAAGTATCAGAATTCAAAAGAAAAACAGTTTTGGAAAATCTGAACAAACACGTACAATCTATAAAACTTAAAATTCTATAGAAATTCAAAAAATGTAAATAAATACAATAAAATGCTACCAAACTTTATAGGCATTTCAAGTACGAGAGTATAAACAATCTAAAAAATAATAAAAATCTACGCAGATCATATTTTTTGAAACATCTTGAAAAATACTTGTAATCTGTTGAAATTTGAATTCCAAAGCATCAAATTATGAAAATTTTATAACAATTTAGAAATATTGACAAAATTACGAAAATTCTAGAAACTCCAAATTGATGTAAATTTTTATACATAGTCTACTATTCAATTCTAGAAATTTGTAAAGTGAATTATGAAATTGCAATAAATTTATGAAAGAACAAAAAAAAAAAAAAAAAACGACAGAAAACATAAAATAAGGGAACTTTGGAAATTTAGAAATACTTTGGAAATATATTTTTTTTAAGGTTTCATAATTTTCAATCTTTACAGAAAATATTAGAAAATATAAAAAAATATTGGAAACTGAATATTGTTTTAAATTCTTAAAGTTTGGCATTGAATTCTAGAAATCTGTATAGTGAATTTTGAAATTTCAAGAAATTTATGAAAATACCAAGAAAAAAAAACGACACAAAGCATACAAAAAGGGAACTTTAAAAAGTCTGAAATACTTGGAAAATATATTATTTTTAAGGTTTCATATTTTTTGATTTTCAAAGCTCTGGTTTCACTAATAAAATTTTCAATTTTACTAATTCTTAACTCGATTCTGTCTTTTACTAATATTTTAACTATTTTTCCGATTTCCCCTTTATTTATACAATTTGGAGCATTTTTTGATATTACGAAATTTTCTACAGCTTTCCGAAATCAGATGCTCTAGTAGTCAAAGTTTTCTCAAAATTATCAAAATTTTTAGAGCTTTAAAAATATAATTTTGAGACAAATTTTCCAAAAAACTCCTTCCGAACCTTTTTTCTTCATACGCTCTAGATTTCTGTGAAATTATATGATCACAAGTATCTAAAAGTTTATGAAGATTTATACCTTAGAATATTTGTTTTTGTATAACAATATTTGTTTATTATATTTATATTATAATTTCGATTTTAAATTTGTAGTTATATTTTGTAATGTATTTACATTAGTTGTTTATTATTTATGTTATTCATTTTTTCTCAAGATAAGATTTTTCGGCTTAGGAAGAGTATTATACTATTTCTGTGCGGTCTTTTAAATTTGAAAATTATCGAAGTCATGCCTTTGTTCACTGTTATAATTTATAACAACTAAATAAAGAAATAAGTTATTAATACACAAAGTTTCATCGTAAACATTATTCGCAAATATTTCAATAATTTTATTGTAATTAATCAATAAATATGACTCTACCAAATAATCAATAATGAATATTAAAAATCAAATTTTTTAATTATACTATAAATATTATTAACACACATTAAATAAAACAATTGATTAAAACAACAAACAAACATTAATCAAAAAATAGAAAAAAATAAAAATTAATAAAAATTATTATTCATTCTTGTCTATAAAAATATGAATATCATTCTTATTGATAATAATAAGTTATACAAAAATTATTAATAAATGAAGATAATTATTTAGATTATTTATTATTACAATAAATACATTTTGAACACTAATTTAAAAAAAAAACACTAGAATATATCAAAAAACTAATATTATACTATATTATTATGAAAGTCATGAATAAATTAATATGAAATTGAATTAGTAATTTAATATAACGTTAAAACTATATTATCAACAATATTATCGTTAATTCATGTTTATATTGATATGAATGTTATTATGATTGATAATCAAAAACTATTAGGAAATTCAAAGCATTATGATAATTATTTGTTATAAAAGTTACCAATGCATTCTTGATACAATTTCAATTTTTTGATGTTAGAAATTTATTCATAATCGGAAATTTATTCATTCATGAAGTGTTAATTATTTAGAATAATGTTGAAATGATAATAATAACAATTATTACAATTTTCATGTTCAGATTCATATTATTGTTATTATTAATAACTTGAAAAAATTATTAAGAAGTTAAAAGCATAGTGATGATGAATTGTTATAAAAATAAGCACTGCATTCTTTATATGTATTTAAAATTTGTATTATTTAAAATGATGTTACAGTTATAATAAATAATAATAATAATAATAATAATAATAATAATAATAATAATAATAATAATAATAATAATAATAATAATAATAATAATAATAATAATAACAATAATTATTATTATTATAATTATTATATACATAATAAGAATAATTATAATTATAATTATAATGATGATAATTATATTAATATGATTAATAAATTTAAATAATAATGATAATAAATTCTTATAAATGTTACCAACGAATTCTTGATATTATTGAAAATTTGCATTATTCTAAATTCGTTCATTATAAGATATATTCAAAATGATGATTGTAAGTGATATATCATATCTACGCTATATTATAATTTTCTTCAATACTAAATATGACATATGTATATATTAAAAGTGAAATGATAAATGTTGAATTTCACTGTATTTTTTGTTCATATAATCATTCATTGTAGTAATTTTAATAATTTTCATATATGTCTGTGTTTTCGCAGTTAGGAAAAACATGAAAATTAAAGTGTGCTCAATTCAAAGACCATAAACAATAGGGATTTTGTTCGTTTCCGTCGGGAACAGGTAAGTCTATCACATACAAAACTGTAATGAACGATGAGTTTTGCAGTGCCTAAGTGATGACCTCGCCTTGATAAACGAGAGTGTATACAATAGGTCGAAACCCAGCTCGAACGTACTGCGCACAATGGGGAGCCTTCTTATCGCGGTAACTGGTAAAAAGTAAGTCGTTTAACTCTGCGCTGATAAGAGGTGAAGGGAGTTAGCTATGTCACGAAAGACGTAACTTTTCTTATTTATGATCTACTGTGTGCGTTAATAATGCAACGGGCTCGGATTTCGGATTTCCAGTGCCAAGTTACTGTCAGTAACAACGAAAGAATTTGCAAGAAAAATGTGTAAACTTGAAAATATATAATTTACAAGATTATCAATGATGTTTAAATTTCCAATATCAATACGATATTATAAAAAGCCAACTCGATAATTCCCGAGTTCGTTATTAAATCACTCGATTGCTTTATTAAATTGGATCGTCGCTGTCTTGATATTCCCGAACTTAAATTTATTACAGCATTTTTTTCCCTCGTTTCCGATTTTTCTCGAGTTTCCTGTGAACAAGAGTGAGGATAATTAAAGGAAGGAAAAGTTTGCCCGATGAAGGGAAGTATAACTAATCAAGAGAAGGGGTCAAAACTAGAAGTTAATAATGGCTTGAAGGTAGAATTTCTAACTTTCGCGAAATTCATGTATGGTAATTTTCTCAATAGGTTTTCGAAGCTTTTTTTCCAACTCTGGCCATATTCAGAGTCATGTAATACTTTCTGAAGGAGTCAGTAAAATCATGAAAAATTCGAGTGGCGTACTGAACGTCGTGGATTTTAGTTTTATGAACTTTAAGGGAAATAAGAATGAATAAAAGGAAAAATATCACTAAAACTTTTTTCTTTTGCAACTTACGCGTGAAAATGCATTGCATAATGAGCGTGAATGAGGCGTGCGTATTTACCCAGCTGGCACTGCTCGCGACTGCGAAAAGTATTTTTAATTTTCCGGTGGAAAGTTCTGACGCGGAGCGAAGTTCCTTGGCAGCTTTGTAACATAGTTTGCCAACATACACGGCAAGTTGAAAAAGAAGAGGAAACGCAGGAACGAAAGTGGGTAGCACAAACACAGCATCCGAAGCAACTGGAGAGGCGCGAAAATCTCGAGTATCACGGTTTCTATCTCGCGGAGCATTGTTACGCGAGCTTGAGCGAAAACCCGTGCGTGCGCCATTGCGGAAAACCCCCTGTGAAATTCTCGCGTCGCGAGATCTCGGCTACTAATCAAGTTCATCGTTTCCGGCGAATCAGGCCGTTGGAGTGACGTGAAGATAGGTCTGATTAAATAGGTGCTACGTTGATTTGTTGCGTGGCTTTTTTTTATTTTTTGTTGGACAGAAAATTTCATCGCGTGTTTCCAAGAGCGTAGCTAGGATTTCTATAAGGGGTGAGGGAGGGGGATTTTCGTCATCGACCGAATCATAAAACGATATAATTTTTTATGCTTTATTATGACGAGATATATGAGACTTATATTATGATAATAATATGACTTGTTATTATGAGAAAAAATTGATAAACCAATTTGAAATTTGATATAAGAAATTGCAATGCCAATATTTAAAAAAAGACATACCTACATACATAAAAATTCTATAAGAATCTTAAAACTTTAAAACTTGAAAATCAAGTTTTAAAAAATTAAGACAGAAATTCATAAAAATACCAGAGAATTTTTCGTCATGCGATTTCTGAAAAATACTGAAAGTTATTAAATTCTTTAAAAAAGTTGCGTTTCTGAAAAATCTGCACGAGTGGCAATATATAAAAATACTAGAAAACGATACAAAATCTTATCAATTCTACAAACAAAAGAAAATTAAAGAAATATATAATAAGTCTACGAAAATTCTATCAGAATCTAAAAGCTTAGAAACTTGGAAATCAAGATGTAAAAAACTAAGACAGAAATTCATAAAAATACCGGACAATCTTTCAGCATACAATTTCTAAAAAATGCCGAAAGTTATTGAATTCTATGGAAAAATTGCGTTTCTAAAAAATTTGCACAAATGGCAATGTATAAAAATACTAGAAAACGATAAAAAATCTTATAAATTCTGAAAACGGAAGAAAATTCAAGAAATACTCGAAAAATCTACGAAAATTCTACAAGAATCTAAAAACTCTGAAACTGGAAATCAAGATGTAAACAATTAAGTCAGAAATTCATAAAAATACCAAAGAATCTTTCGTCACACGATTTCTAAAAAATACTAAAAGTTATGAAATTCTATATAAAAATTGCATTTCTGAGAAATCTGCATAAATGGCAATGTATAAAAATACTAGAGAACGGTAAAAAATCTTATAAATAATGAAAACAAAAGAAAATTCAAGGGATAAATAAAAAATACTTGAAATTGACGTAGACCTAATTATCTTCGAAATTTATAAAATTATCAAAGATCTATCGAAATTTGCGTTTTAGAGCATAGAATTTTTAGAATTGATTTATAAATATCTACAAAAATACTAAAAATCTTAAAAAACACTACGAAATTTTCGTAAATAGACAGAAATGCGAGAAATACTGTAAAATCTTTTCACACTTAAAAACTGTACGAAGAAAATTTTCTTAACAATATTCTTTTACAAAAAATAGTGGTGATGATGAAAAAATAATTCATGAAAATTACAATACTAACCAAAAAAATTAATAAAACTCAAAACAAGTCTAGAATTTTTAGTTTTATAACTTTGGAACTTAGAAATCAAGTTATAAAATTATGTGAGAAAATTATAAAAATACAAGAGAATCTTTCGTCATAAAATGTTTGAAAAATACTCAAAGTTATTGAATTCTATGAAAAAATTGTGTTCCTGAAAAATCTGCGCGAGAGGCAATGTATAAAAATACTAGAAAACGATTATCTTTTTTTCGAATCCTTTTTTTTCGAATCTAGAATTTTCGAATCCTTTTTGATTTTCGTAAATAGACAAAAATTCGATAAATACTGTAAAATCTTTTTATTCTCAAAATCTATACTAAGAAAGTTTTCTTAAAAATATGAATTCACGAAAAATAGACGAAAGTGATAATGATAAAAAAATATTTTAAAAAATAACAATACTAATCAAAAAAATCAGTAGAATTCAAAACAAGTCCAGAATTTTTAGTTTTTCTAACTCAAAATAATCATTATTATAACTTGTGAAGGATTTTTACGGAAATGAAATTATATTCATAAGTGTTTGGCTATACAATGTAACTTAACATTTTGAAAGCAAGAAAATGTTAAATATTGCTAAGAACGATAAATAATAAATAATATACCTAACAAGAAAATTGTAACACTATATCATATTAAACATTTGAAATCTGTGTACTAAGATTTTCTCAAAAATCTTCAAAAAGTTGATGCATAAAATTCCAAAATTAAATCATAAAATCCATCAGGTTGTGAAAAAACACTAAAAGCATCACAGAAAAAAGTTCTTAACTCACATCAGCTTATTAAAAATCATAAAAATTTAATTCCATTACATTTAATATAAACATGAAACGATATACAACTTTTGACTCGAAAAAAATTTGAAAATCGTACTCTCGTAACCACATCTTCTAGGATAAAAATTATAAAACACTGAAGGACATTTATATGTGTATTGTATTTTTTTTTCAAAAAACTTCCCTCAAAAATTTTTTTTGCTTACGCCTTTGATTCGAGCATTAAAAATTCTTGATTTATGTACATTTAGAGAAGGGCAGCCCCACCCCCCTGCCTACGCACATGCGTGTTTCTATAAAATTTGAAATTATCCGAACAATTTATATTATCATATTTGAAATCTCTTCAATTCGAAAAATAAAATAATTCGTACCTCGAAACATTACCGATTCAAAATCCAAAAAATTCCTGACATTGCACAAACGTTCATCAATTTTGTTGTTTGTTAAAAATTTTAAAATATTCATTCAGTATATTTGAAAATCCGTCCATTTTCCAAACTGCAGAAAATCATAACACTCTATAAAAACAACCTCAAATATATCAACAATTTTTCCATAATCTTTTTTTCTGCAGCAAAATCATTCATCTCAAAAACTCCATTAGCAGTTTACCGATGTACTCAAAGTTTCAGCACCGAAAATCAAGTTAAAGTTCAAGGTGTCAATTGACGTCAGCTCATTTAACGTTTAGCTGATTAACAAATCAACTGCAATAATGAGGAAATAGACGAACTAGTACAAGGACCACGTGTAAGTGCATGAAGGGCCGCAAAGTGAAAAGCTTTCCTCAAAATTGCCGCGATTATTGGCAAACTGCGGGTCGACTTGATGAAGGCTGTCGATAACAGAAATTGAAGCTGCTTTTCCTCCCAAGTGATTAATGAGATTTTACTCGGTCTTTGGCTATTTTATGCCTTTTCACGATTCTGTTAAGTTTCTCAATAATCGCTACGATTTTTACGGTCATGGAAAATGCATCAAGTTGCAAGAAACATTCATTATACAAAGTCAGAACGTGCCTCAAAATTTTGAAATGTGTCAAAGTCAAAAATGATGTTATTATATAAAAATATAATAATTTTAACAATATACCTTTTTTTTTCTTTTATTTACATTTGTTCATAATATATTATATGTTCCCAAACTGCATTTAATTATTTTTTTATTCCATTTCATATATAGTACCATAATGACACTATCAATACCAAATAATTAAATAATCGACATCCATCGCTTCAACTGTTATTTGTTATTTTACCCGCGGCAATTTCGCTCCCAACTCGTTTAATTTGCAACATCAATAACCCTGCAACTCATCGATCAGTACGTCGTCACTTTTCTGTAGTGCAAACCTAAATTAGGGTATACAGAATCCCCTCGACACTTCCATATCTTTCTACCACTTTGCGGGCCTCGAAATTCGCTTCGAAAAACTGATCTCTCCGGGATTCTCCAACTTTTCTATCGAGTTTTGACAGTTGGATTCTCGCACTGCATTCGTAGCCATCGAAACAATTTTCTCGCGTCGCAACGGTCGAATTTTTCCCGCGCGAAATGTACATGGAAATGTTTTCGTATACGAACATATACGAATGACCACTTTCCAGCAAGTCGAAAGTACTCGAGTACAAAATGCAGCGACAACATCAGCTTTGGATTGAAATCCTTATTCAGGATGTCAAGGAAAATCCGTGAGACGTTTTATCTGGGATCTTTTTGTAAGTGTATGGAAGTGAGAATGAATTTTTATAGTAAATTAAAGTGATTGATTATTAATGATAGCTGTGTATGTATATTCATCGAAAATTTAGCTATATTAAATAAATGTCAGGTAGTAAAATGATGCATCGATCCAATCACTTTGATGTATAATTGAAAGTTTAATCACTTCCCATTTTGCGAGTAATTACTTCATGTCAACGTTATAATGGTATATTATCGTGCTATTTTTGATGTTTGAATACGCTATTTATCGGATAGTGATAGACACTTGCATTATTTTCCGGAGTAAGGTTGAAGGGGTTGAAAATTAATGCGTTCGAAACCGAAATTGCCAGATTGGGTAACTTAATGTCCAATTTATAATGTCCAAATAACAATGTACAATGGTACGTTATGTCCAATAAATTATATCAGGTTGTCGGAAAAGTTCGTAGAGAAATCGATAGACATTTTATTGTTTTTATTTTCTTTATTAAAGTTTTTTTTCAATTTACGATATAATCACCATTAGTACTTATTACAGTGCTCCATCTATTAGGGAGGTCGTTGACACCTTTAGCCCAAAACTTTAGTGGTTTAGAATTGAAAAAGGAA
>JAPYZL010000454.1:0-19569 GCA_030522825.1 Platygaster orseoliae | reverse complement strand
GCAAAAAAAGTGGCCATTTTTTTGTATATGCACGGGAAAAAATATTGTATGTTACATGGGAGAAAGATGATTCCAACTCGTGCGTTTGGGCACTCGCTGTCGCTCGTGCCCAACTTCGCACTCGTTGAAATCATCTTCTTTCTCCCTTGTAGCATAAATATCTATTTTTCAGTCAATCAATTTTCTAAGAGATTCAGGATATTTACTAAATTTTTATTGAAAAACGAATATTGTATAATTTTAAAGAAAGTATAACCATTTCTATGATTTTAAATATTATAGTTATTGTCAATCACTGTCATAGAAGACTATGAAATTTCTATGAAACTTCTATGAAAATTCAAATAACTTCAAATTTTATCAAATATAAGTAAATTAAGTAAATAATGAGTTGGATTAGTTATATTTATTTAAAAATAAATAAATTAAGAATAAGTAGATATTTTTGCTGTGAATTAGACAATTTGTTAGTAGAAGTTTTGTTATATTAATAAAATAAAAAATTTATGAGAAAGTTAAATAGAAATTGATTAGATTTATCATTTTCTTCATTTTTCTATTGATTCAGTAATTTGACTTAAAAAAAAAATAGTTGTTTAATTTGAGAGAAAGCAAAAAAATTCCCATAATTTAAAATAATATTCCCATTGTCAATTACTGTCACAAAAAACTATAAAATTTTTATGAAATTTTCATGAACCTTCTATGTGAATTCTTATAACTCATAATCTCATCAAATATAAGTAAGTTTTGATTATTTTAAATAATTATTTTAAATGATTACATTAGGAAATGATAGATATTTTGACTATAAATAAGTCAATTCTAGATAATTCGTTATTTGAAATGTTCATCATTGAAGTAATTATTAACTAATTCATTAGATGAAATTACAGGAATTTTTTCCATGATCATAAAACAATACATTGATTTAATAATAAGATGTAAACTGATTATTTTCATCAGTTGATTTATTTTTCAGTAGATTCAGTATTCTCTTTTCCTTTTTATTTCAAAATAAATATTGTATAATTTTAAGAGAGAGTATACAGATATGGTAAATATCAATGTTGGATTAAAACATAGAGTATGAATGAAATTTTCAAAAAATTTTCTTTAAATTATTGACTATTTCGAATCTATTAAACATTTTCAGAATAAAGAAAATTTCATGAATATGTATTTTCTATAGTTTGATGTAATCTTGAAAAATATAAAAAATATACAAAAATATTTTCAACTGTTTATAAAAATTCTATAATTTTTCCCAATTTTCCGAATGATTCCAGCCAAAGTAAAAGAAATCTCACGTTTTTGAATCAGTTTCGAACATGACTTGAAAATCATTCCTAGATTTTCGCACTCACTTGCGAAAAATCATTTTCGTCATTTGCATAAATTTAGTCACTGTCACAAAAAACTATGAAACTTTTTCACAAATTCAAAAGACCGGTTAATTACCTGTAAATTAACTTGTATATTCTTCGCCTCACATTCCCTTTTGCAACGAATTTCTTTTGAGCCAATAATTTTTGTCAGATATTGGAAAAGTTTCTATGATTTTCACGAATTTTCATCGTTAATTCTTTTCATCCTACTATACTTCTTACATTGGCTTGTGGTCAGGAAAATTTTTCACAATTTTCTTATATCTCGTAATTGAATACGGCATTAATGATTATTAGAAATAAATATTAATTGTATAATTATTATTTTCGATCCTTTATACTATAAATTAATAAAAATTTATTTTTTGCTTCGAGCTTTCGGCCTTTAGGCCCTCATCAAGAAATTGTATTTTTTTGACGTATTTATATTTTTCTTATGTAAATTCAATAACTTCGATTTATCTAAAACTAATTATAATAACAATATTTCAAAAAACATCGTCAATTTTTTTATTGTACTTCTTATATTTGCCCGCAGTTTGAAAAACTTTCATTTGAAATTATTATTGTGAATTTGTTTGCTCTCCAAAGGATCAAAAAAATGAAAATTACGAATAATGAGAATAGGGCGTTATTTCATAATTACTAAAGATTTTAGTTGAAACAATATATTGCTCATGATTTTTCGAACGTAGAGTTCCGAAAAAGCGTATTTTTTCCTTGGGTTCATCCACGTGTAATTACGTTTCTAGAAGACATCGCATGCTCGCGGCATATGCCAAGCGACCCTGGCCGTCCCCGGTTCTCATGTATTTATGCATTTCCACTCACCCCCCGAGATTTCGATCGCATCTACGAGCCCGCATCCTCGCTTTCACGGGATCGTCAACATTCCTGAATATTTGATGACTGTTTAACCGACAAAATTGCCCCTTCCACCCAACGAACAAAATGCAATCGCCTCATATTCCATTTCACTTCCTTCGCCCCAAGCTCTACGTTTACCCCAAAAACAAAGTTACCAGAAGAAACACCTTCTTACAGATCCCATACTCGATTCTTAGCCCTTTTTCCCTTCCAATTTTTCGAGATACGCAAAATAAAGGAATTTTCAAATTCCTGGAAAAATGAAATATTGTCTACAAATTTTCATACATGAAAGTTTAACAAGTTTCGTCACTGAGAGAAACCTTTATTTACAGTAATTATGTTGCCAAATTTCATATTTTTCACAGAAATTTATAAACATTTAAGAAATTTTCTGTCCACGAACTGGTGGAAAACGTCTGCCAACTTTAATTTTCAACTTTTAATGTTCGTTTTTTTCTTCTAAACATTTGATCAACATCAATCACTTTTCCAAGTTTTTTATTTTATTCAATTATTTGAAAATAAAATAAATTTAATTAATGTATAGTTAATTGTCGAGTTATACTTTACTTCATACTGAAAATCCTGGATTGGTTTTGCTGATATTTCAGGAGATTTTGTTCGATAATAACTGAAGGTTGCGCTTTTGCCATTGGCACGCTGACGTAGGGCGGACTTCGTGCCTTCGCGACAGAAACTCGGCTTGGTATGCCATTCCGTCCGGCAAGATTAATATGGTCAGCGTGTTTCTTGGCATATTTCAGATACTTCCTGGGTTAATTACTTTACTAAGGGCGTTGTTGCGGTTGGGAAACCATCCAGGATCCCGTACAGTGTTTTCCATTGTAGTTGAGGCAATAAATTTACACTTTTTTTACATTCAGAAAAAAACCTAGTATTTTGTACTGTAAATGTTAGAAAAATTACTATATAAAAATGCAAATACAAAAAAAATGTTTATTAAAAAGATTTGAAAACTGTCAAAATTATAATGAGTCGTCAATATCCCATGACAGCTAAACTGCCATCCTTTAAAAAATGTAAATACTGTTTCTAATTGTCGAAATCAACAAAAAATCAAATCTGTTAAATATCTCAACTAAGACAATTTTTCTAACATTCAAAACTAGCGATTCAACGCTAATGTCTGCCGAAACATACTCCTCTTCCACTTATTTCTGATACAACTAAAATAACAAGTCCTACAAATCTTTGAAAAAAAAAAACATGTAAAATAACATTCTAAAATTAAAGTATAATTCTAAGTTGTCCACAAACTATTATTTTTTAACTATATAACAAAATCCACACATTTCGTTGACATGCTGATTTTTTCTACAACCCAAAATTCGCGTGAGTATTTTTTATACAAAAAATAATTATTTAGACTAAATAAAACGTTGATAATTTTATTTCATGAAAAAGAAGAAGCGTCAATGCAAATTAAGCGAGGCCAAAGCGCGATAATGTTCACCCGAAAGAGGGGACAAGATGCCTAAAAGCCGAGAGAAAAAGTGAGGTCGTTACGCTCGTGGTGTAACATATCGTGTCACGCGAACCTTTTCCACGGCGAAATGCGCGAAACCCCGCTACCTAAGCGCCCCAACCACGTAGCAAACTTCTGAATTAGAAACACGCGAGGATTTTTCTCTGCAGAGTACTCCCACTGCGTTTATTTTCGTGCGAGTTGGAAACTTCGCAGGTTTTCGAAGTGTCTTTCAAATGGTTCTAACAAAAATGAAGGTATTCATATCTCTTGGGAATCTAATGTGATGGATTGAATGAAATTCTTATTCATGGAGAAATAATATGAATTTAAAAAACAAGTCATTGTTTAATCACGCAGGGAAAAAAAGAAAAATGAAAAAAATTTTTTGAAATAAAGTACAACGTTGAACTCAAGGTAAATTTTTATAAATCAAATCTATAAATATTTTTTTTTGTGATAGATTTAACTCGTTTCGAATTTCATGACAGAGTTCTTCAGATAATGAAATTTTATACATAAATTTCAGAAGAGTATATAGATGAACTTAAATGATATTTTAAATATCAAAATTGATTTTTTATTATTATGAATGATAAATATTGTCTTTCATTTTATTATTCATTCTGATAATTATTATTAAAAAATAAAAATTTGTAACTATTTCAAAGGTTTTATTTATTTATTTAAAAGTATTGAAAATTAGAAAATTCATCAGATAAATTTTGAAAAAATTCTTATATAAACTTGAAACTTTACATCATTGATCAAATTCAACTTTAGTTGTATAATTATTCATCGAAATTGAACTTATTATTTTGTTACATAGAAATAACTACAATTGATTAAATTATTACTTATAATAATTATTACATAATCAATTATTTTTCGATGTACAATTTTCGTAAATTACGGAATCGTATAAACTAATTTAATTATCATATTCTATAAATTATCAAAAATACTTTAAATCAATTTATCAAACCTTGTATCTTTTATAATTTATTCGAATTTTGCATGTTTTCATATTTTTACTTGAATAGTTATTATCCATTATCAATTTTGTTCTTATTTGTTCTTATTTACAGTAATTTATTCATATATTCAAAAGTTTTTACAATTGGGAAATTTTATGTATAATCAATTTATTCAACAGGATTTCATAAAGATCTCTTTATTGTTTTTGCTCCAAAGAATCGAGAAATCAAGTGAGTATTGGAAAAAAAATTCAATTTTATGAAAACTCTCACGAATTCTTTTTATTTTCTAGACCTCTCATAAAATTATTAAGATAAATTTTGAAAGAATAGTCGTAATTATAGATTTCAAATACTACAAAAATGATAAAATTTAACTATAGGTTCACTATTATTCATTGATATTGCATTAATTTTTTTCTTACATAGAAAAAGTAATATTGACTAAAGTTATATTTATAATCAGTTTTTCATTATTGTACGAATTACAGAAAATATGAAATCGTATACATAAATTTTAAAATTATTAAAAACAAACCTTTAAAATTACTGCAAATCAGATAATCAAACTTTCAATCTTATATAATTTACTTAAAGAATTTATGTTGTTTTTTTTTTACTTGAACAATAATTTATTACTAAATTATTATTTCTTGATATATTTATTAGAAGTTAT
This sequence comes from Platygaster orseoliae, assembly GCA_030522825.1. Classification (NCBI taxonomy): domain Eukaryota; kingdom Metazoa; phylum Arthropoda; class Insecta; order Hymenoptera; family Platygastridae; genus Platygaster; species Platygaster orseoliae. The sequence goes on along the minus strand of JAPYZL010000454.1, from coordinate 14,172 downwards.
TTATTCATGAAAAAGTTTGTAAAGCTGTGAAATTTAATGAACAAATTTGAAAATTATATTACAGTAAACTAAAAAATGAAAATCCAAATAATTATATGCAATTTTTGATTTATTATTATGTATATTATTCATTTTTTATAATTTCTATAAATTATTGTGATTTAATTAATTCTTTTTGTTTGCTATTTATTGAGAGTAATTTATATAAATAATTTAAGAAAACGTTCTATGATTAGAATAAAAGATACTCTGACACAAAATTAAATAAAGTATTTAATTTTACAGTTTTTCGAAAATAATATTAAGAAAAGAATGAGGACTAAAAAAATCAAAGCAAGATTGGAAAAAAGAAACATCATTTTCTCAAACCTCTCCAGAATACTTTTTACTTCCTCCATTCTCTTATGGAATGAATTAAAAAAACTTTAAGATATCACTTATATAAACTTTAAACACTACATTTATAATAAAACTTAACTTTGAGTGCACTATTATTAATCGAAATTTCATTTGTTATTTTGTTCCATGTAAATAATTATTTTCGATTGAATTTTAATTTATTGGAATTCATTGACAGTTATTTATTGATGTTCAAATTTCAGAAATCATGAAATAGTTCACATAAATTTTTGAATAATATGCGGATAACCCTCAGAAATACTTCGAATCCCATTATCAAACTTTGAATCATATAATTTTTTCGAATATTTTAACTTATTATATTTTTTACTCGAACACTTGTTGATAAATTCATAATTATTTCTTGCCAATTATAAAAAATTATCTATTAATTCAGAAGTGTTTGCGACTGTGTAATTTAATAAACAAATTCAAAACTGATTTTTCGATACACTCAAAATGAAATTCTGAAGAATTTTCGACGTATTATTATATTATGTATCTTTATTTGTTTCCTCAAACTATCATTATTCAGTTAATAACTTTTGTTTGCTATTTAATTAGAGTAATTTTTATCAACAACTGCATCAAACCTGCAATACTAAAAATAATCGATATTTTGACATTAAATTCAATAAACTATTTCATTTTACAGTTTTTTGAAAATAATATTTAGAAAAGAATGAGGACTAAAAAAATCGAGTCAAGATTGGAAAAAGAAATATAATTTTCTCAAAACTCTCCAGAATACATTTCATTTCCTCCACTCCCTCATAAAACTATCATTAACTCCTTAAAAAAACTCCCGAAAGTACATTACGACCGCATTCCCCCCTTTTTTGCTCGATTTGTAACAGAAAATGGAATCACGTCCCAGCGGCACATGTTTTATACGCCGTATCGTGTTTTATGTAGCAGCGCGGAAAGCCAGCATTCATCGGAAAAAAAGCGTACGCGGAACACTTGCACTCATTTCTGGCAGCGTAAGAGCCGTTTGTGAAGAAACGATCCAGCGTGCGTAGCGCACAATGCTCGCTCTGATTTAGTGGCGCATGCATTTTAAAGCACTGCCCGCTCGGACCTATTTGCACAGGGGAGAGATAAAAATTCAGTAGCCACCAATAAAGCCATACCATACATTTTCCTCGCTGTCTCGTTTGCTAGTGAACGCCTATTTCCTTATGGATCATGCTTCGTCGATACAGCATTGTACATTTATTTATGACGACGACAAAGAGCGCCAAAGGGAAAAAATATTTTACGAATCTCGTATTATGTTCAACTTCGTATAAAACTGTGCAACAATTTTTTGTGACGAGGAAATTCTTGTCGAAAACTCGAAAAAAGTTTTGTCAATATCGATATTCAGCTTTGAATGTTTCGCGTTTAGAAATGATTCCTTGAAACTCCTAATGTTACGACGGAGTAAGTTAATAATGCGCCGGTGAAATGGCGCGAGCAAAACGAGAAGGAGGCGAAAGGAGAAATCGAGAAAGAGAACGAGACTAGACTTTCGTAGCAGCTACAGTTAGCACTTTGGATTCGCGTTCCGGCATTACTGTCACGCGAGTAATTACGCACGCCGTGAATCTAGAAAGGGTTGCGTCGCCGGCGTGTATAGCCTCGCGCAACGTCAAATCGCTGCCAGAGAAACCATGGCTAATAAAAGCCCGCAATCACCTCCGGCTCAAGCCATTTGTCTCGGCGCCAGTGTTGCCAAATTAACAGGTTTTTCCGTTTGCAACCAGGGATGGGAGTTTACTGGTCGGAAAAAATCGGATATAATTCCATCTCACAGTAATTGTGCTCCGGCAACAAAAATAAGTTACTACTGCAAAAACAATTCATCCTTCCCAATTGTGTTAAAACAGCAAATTCTTTTTTTCCTCAGCAATATCTCAGCTACCAACGCACTCGCCGACAATGTATTTCCCATGAAAAATATGTCGAATAGTTGAGACCCAAGTCGGAGAGAATTCGACAACTCGAGATGCTTTATTAGTGCTTCTCGAAGTAAAGGGGAACCTGTGTCAATGAGAACAACGCTCTCGTGCGCCTATTTACTCGAGGGTCGGCATTCGCCGAGAGCTTCTACGGCGGTTGGCCGGGGACGCGGAGGTCCTTACGAACCCGAACATGAATTAAAGTTTTAATTTCTCTAAATCACTGTTCGCCCTCGGGCGCTTTCTACCAGACGGTCCGATACTTATAGCCTTCGCTCTTTTAATGCTTTTCCTCGACCTAATCCCAGAGATCGATATGCATTTGTCCGGAAAAGTTCCCTGATTCCGCGGGAAAATGGGGTCTTCAATTCAGCTTCCCTTCGATCGACTCTCTTCGATGAGCAAAAAAAAATAGTCCCTCCGAGTGAAATAAGGGAAAAAAAGTTGTTGCAAAATTGTCTGACTGTTTCTTATAGATACAGGAAAAAAAATCTATTTTCGCGTTTGTCCCGACAAGAATATGAACTCCAAGTGACGCGTTTGTTTCGCGAAATCGGGTTTCTGTTTGCCCACGTCCCCTGGAGCTTCATTCCGGCTCCGCGTGTTATTACGAAAAGCGTAACCTCGGGCCACGAAGGGTGGCTCATTTAAAATCACGAGGCCCGGTGGGTAAGTCGGTTCGGTGGCGAGGGGGGGAGGTGAATTGTTAGTACCGAACTCGCGGCGTTATAGCCCGAAACGTTAGGTGCAAAGCAAGAAGTTCCCCTTCGAGCTTCCCTTCCTCGCCGGTGACATATGATTTCCATTCTCCTCTCTTTCTCTCCGGTAAAAAGGGCAATAAAAAGCCGGCATAAATATCGCCGGCCCCTCGCTTCGCTCGCAGGAGAGGCGCTGCCGTCGCGGCCTCGTGGACTAATTTGTCTGAGTGGCTTTTTGGGGGTGGAGGGGGGGGGGGAGGTAGAGAGATAATACGTGCTTGTTTTTGGTGGCAGTGCCCACGTGGCGTTTTTAGGTTAGGTTGAACAAGTTCGCAGTGCGTTCCCGTTTTTGGGCGAGGACGCACGGAATTTTGGCTAATTTCTTTTGTGTTGTTAACAGTAGACTGAGAGACTGAATTTTATTGTTACGTGAGAAATGACATTTTTATGAAGATTGGAATGTCGGTCAAGTTTAAAAAAGGAAGTCGTGAACGGATGAAAAATTGCGGTTGTCGGGATTTTTTTTTCAACGATTAAGAGAGCGCCGATTGTGAGTAAAGTTGAATGTGTTTTTTTTTTGGATTGAAGAAAAATTGAAAGATGTGCATTTGAAATGATGGGTGTTATAACAAATGGTGTTTATCAGTAAAAGACAATATACATGTTTGTTTTCTGCATTTACACATTTTTTCGAAATGCCGAGCAGAGATAAAAATTGAATTTCAGCTGATTATTTCTCTTCTTTTTCAAAAAAAATTTCGTTTATTTTAAAATTTCACTTTATAATGCACTAAATTATGAAATATTTCGATATTACTTATAAAATGTCATTTTTTTCAATTTAAAAATTACGAATTTTACCCAATGTTATACTGATCAATAGGCGTGTGAAAATTTAGACACATTCGGCTGTCATTTTGTTTTCAAAAAAACAACAAACCATAAACAAGTGTAATTTTTTGGTTCTCTACCCTTGAAAAATTAAATTCGAAATTAAATATTAAGTAATCAACGAATAGGATATTTTTCAGATGTTTTATATTTTTATAAGAATCTTACATAAATTTAAAACGTTAAATTCGATTGTTATTCAAATCTAATTCATTGTATTTAATTTAAAATATACTAAATTTTGGCAATTGAAAATTCTCGGAAATTATAATTTGGAAATTTTGAGTCTTGAAATTTGTAACATATTTTCATGATGCACCAATGGAAAAAAATGAGTAGAGAATGTTTTTCCATAAACGAGATATAAAAAATATACGATATACGATTCGAAAATTTGTTCAACTATATACTTCATTTATTGTTTGTCAGATTTATCAAGAATTATATAGAATCGAATTTTTAAAGATTTAATATAAAACAGAGAATTAGTCAATTCTCATAGTCAAACTGAGACTTCATTTTGATTTTGAATTGAAATGGATAGAAAGAAAAATTTTTATATTTTGTAATTTAACAAGCATTTATTTCTTAGAAAAAATAATATCAAATTGAAAATCGAATTTCCTACAACTCAAGTTTTATGAAATTATATTCAAAAATTTCATAAAATTTGAGTTTTTTTAGATAAGATAAAACAATTTTTTTTAGATAAGTTTCTATAACTTATCTAAAAAAAATTGTTGAATTGATAATTTTTTTTCTAAAACCACTTGGTATTGTAAATTGAAATATTTCAATTCTGAAATATAAGATTTCACTTTCTTTAAATAAACGTAAAAATTGATAGGACATTTTTAAAATCAATTAATTTCCACACTTCAATTCTTCCTCTTGATATTATGTTTATTTAGAAATGTTTAAACCACTAATCGAAATACATACATACTATTTGACATCAGACGATAATGTCAGACTAATAAAATATTTTTTTTTAGTCATTTAGAATACGAAAATGAAATTTGATTCTTTTCTAATGGAAGTCTTGAAATTTCTTCACATTTTCATGAAAAGTAGTTTAATTTCTTAGTCTACAAACACTTGGAATTTCAATTGCCAAAAATTTACATCTACTTATCTGTTTATTTATATTATTCACTAAGTCCGAATTTAGAACCCACAATCATTAAACAACCCTTGAAAAAAACTAAAAAACTATTATTTCAACTAATATTACGATATTCCTAAAGTCTAAACATTAAAAACTTTAAGTAAACTAAATAAATTGAATTTTGTAATTCTTAAACCTATACATGCTGACTTATTCTTAATAGTCGTTGTATAACGAGTTGCGAAAATATAAAATGACCATAATCTTCAAACTTTGAAGTTTGACATATTTTTTTGAATTTCATTCAAGTTAAAAAAAATCAATACTGAAAAACATTCGCACAACATTTTCATTTTTGATTATACGTAAGGAAAATTTCAAAATAAGCTTTTGAAACGTTTCCAGAAATTGCAAGTTGATATCGATGAGGATGTAGGAAAAATTTTAAACATATTACAGCTGATATTTTCAAGTACTGTATTTTTTACTTACAATGTAACAGGTTCTTCAGGGCAAGGTGGTGAAACTGACAATGCAGTGGGACGTCTTAACGTCCCTTCTGATCTGCCTCTATCGTCCACCTGAAAAATAAACAAATTTTCATGAATTCAAAACCTACTTTTTTTCACTGCCTTTCATATTATCTCACCAAACGAAATTATTGATGACTAAAATTTCCGAACCTCGAATAACAATCAAACTTTCACTTCATAGACTTTCAATTTCTTCAAACTTCTTTTTTTAAGTAATACACGATTTCGCGATTCGTAAAATGAATTTGTTGTTCATATGAATTCAATGTGCAACTTCTGAAATGTGTTCTAAACAATTACATCAATCCATAATTTTCCAATCAATAGTCGCATATCACTTTCAAGGTTGAAACGGAAAGTCTTGCGCTGCAAAGGTTATTTCTTGAATCGAATTCGTGAAGTAGGGCCAACTAGTATAGATGCATCAACTGTTGAAACAAGTTTCAACAACAACTCCAACAACCGAACAAGAAACTAGTTGGAATAAGCGAGTTTGACCCCATAGTTTTTCGAGCCAAACTTGCTCCCATGCGGAGTGGGGCATGAAAATGCTGGGGCTGCTGTAAAAAAATGGTTTTCGAGTATTGCGTTCGGATTTTGAAAACATTTCAGTGTAAATTTTACAAAACTTTTGGATATGGTGGACATAAAAATGAGATGGTTACTTTTTCATTTCAAAATTATATACCAAAAAATTATGAACATTATTATCAATTTGTTATAGTTGTAATTTTTTACTTACGTGTCGGCAAATACGTAAAAAATTGTGGTTATGTGTTGAAATTACAAAAATGTATGGTTTTGTTTTGAAAAAAATTAGGGAAAGTTGAAAATAGTTTAGATGTGAGATATTTGTTATTGAGGTATGAGGTGGAGTACATTTTTATGTCATTTGAAAAATTACAAATGGTTTACGATTAAAGAGGTTTTATAGAATGAAAAAAACATGAAAATTCGCAAAGATGTCAATAATTGGAATATATTCTAAACGTTTGCTCATTTCTTATAAATTCTCATAATTTTGGTAGATTATTTTTTTTTTCATATCATTTTATGATTATGCTTAAGAAGGTTCATTTGGTTTTTACAATCAAAATCTGAAAAACTGGAAAAGGTTTTATAGATCACCAAAAATCTCATTCAGTTAGACAAATTTTTAAAAGGTATCGAAAATTTTGGATAGTTTTTGTTATGTTTGAAAGTTCCAAATTTTTTGCAAACTGAAAAACATTAAGACTTTCAAAGATATTTTGTAATTATAAACAAATATTTAAATTTTGAGAGAATTAGAAAATTTTTGTTTTATAAATTGTGTCTATTATCAAATTTTTTAGAAATATGTCTAATAATGTTATAAGTATAATATTGTTTATACATTTATTAATACTATTCATACAGTTTCGTGGTATTTTTCGGTATTTTTATACATTTCTTGTATTCCCATGGTTCACAATACAGATTTCCTGAATTCAATGTTTGAAAATTGAAATAAATTGAGTTTATATTGATTTCTTGAATTGTATGTTCTAGAATTATAATTTCAAAAAGTTTTCTGTATTTTTTCAGATGTAAGGGATTATAAGATCTACAAAGATTTTTAATATTTTGTAGATTTTTTATATTTTCGTACTTTTCAAAGTGTTTATAAGATTTTGTAGCGTTTGATATTATTTATATAGATCTCTAGTATTTATACAGATTTTTTACGTTTTTTTAGCGTTCGATAATTAAGAATTTCAAGTTTCAAGGATTTTAAGATTTTTCTGAAAACAGTTCTTTGCAGAATTCTAATACTTGTAGTATTTTTTCAAAGTTTGATCATATTCAAAAAACTTTTTTTCACTTTATGAATTTTTGTTTTAATTTATGAAATTCGATGCTCTAAATTCCTTATTTTAATATATTTTCTTTTTTTTTTAGTACGGGAAAATTAAATTTACGGAGATTTAGAATATTTTTTGAATTTTTCAAACTTTCGTTTATTTTTTGTTTTTTTTTTCATTATCATTTTTTTAAATTTTATTTTTTGAAGTGTATATAGAAATTTGTAGCGTTTGATAGTGTTCTTTCAGATTTTTAAACTTTTTGAAAATTTTTATATATATTCTTTCTTAGAATTTAATAGTATAAAAATGTATGTTTTTTGGATTTCTTCAAATTTTGCAAGAAACAGTTGTTAAAAGAATTACAACACCATTAGTTTTTTTCTGGAGTTTGTTTATTTTTCAAAATACTTTTCAGTATTTAATAATTTCTTTATGAATTTCTAGAATTTAGAAGTCTAGAATTCCAAGTTTCGAAGGTCGTAGGTATTTGTTCAAATTTTTAAAAACAGTTTACACACAGATTTTTATTACTCTTAGTATTTTTTCAGAGTTTGTTTATGATTCGAAAAACTTACCTGTATTTTTATGAATTTCTGTCTAAAATTATAGAACTCGATTTTCTAAATTTCAAGTTTTATGAAATGTTCAACATTTCCATGATTTTTTTTTTATTATGCACTGGGTTGAAACAAATTCTTAAATTTATTTTTTCTACGTATAGCTAGTGGAATTAAGAATCCTAAATTATATTTAAATTTGAGAACTGACAAACAACGACTTGCTACGTCCTCTAGATTTTAATTTGTACATTTTCGATTATTTTTACCTATATTTCCATTATTTTTTAATTTTATTTCTATTGATAACTTTCTTTTTAAAAATAATTATTATCAATTCAACGCAAAATACAAACAATAAAAAAATATTGTTATTGTTTGTATTTTCATTGATTTTTAAACTCATTATTTCTGTTTTGTTCAGTTTTACATAAAGTAATAATTAATTTCACGATGATTTTGAGAGCGGTTCTGGGAAATTTCCGATCGTATATGATTTTCATTAACAATTATCCTTAGACTAAACAAACTGTTGGGTATTTTTATCGTTTTTCGATTCCAATTCATACTCAGATAAATTATAGATTATTATTGAATTTTCACCTTTTTCATAATTTTTTTTTACCTTTCCTTTTTTAAAATCAATCATAACTTTAACCTCAATTTTCATATTCGTTGTATTTCTATAGATTTTCATGTTCATCATCCTTGTTTTTTTTTTTGTGTTTTACATGGAATCACAATCAATTTTACATCAATTTCAAGAGGGGTTTGCAAAAATCTTCATATAAACATATACTCAGACGAAATCTCAGAATCAAATTTGGAATCTTTGAATTAAATTATAATTATTAAATTTTCACCTTATGTGATAATTTTTTTTAGCAGGTACTTCCTATTAGAAAATCATTGTTAACTTAAACGTCAATTTTCATATTCGTTGTGTTTCCATAGATTTTGATGTTTATTATTATATATATTTTTTTATTTTACATGAAATTACACTTAATTTTACACCAATTTCAGAAGAGATTTGCAAAAATCTTCATATAAACATATCTTTAGACAAAATCTCAGAATAAAATTTGGAACTTTTAAATTAAATTATAATTATTGAATTTTCATCTTTATTTGATAATTTTTTTGAGTACTTCTTATTTGAAAATCATTATTTACTCGAACTTCAATTTTTATATTCGTTGCGTTTCCATAGATTTTGATGTTCGTTATCATCGTTTTTTTTTATTTTACATGAAGTTACAATTAATTTTACACCAATTTCAGGAGAGGTTTGCAAAAATCTTCATATAAACATATCCTCAGACGAAATCTCCGAAGAAAATTCTCAATTTTACCCTGTCGCGAGACCTGCACAATGCAATACCCAACTCCAATCACTCTTTCCAAGACCGTAGCGCAACAGGTAACGCAAGCTTACCTGTCGACGTCGAATCTTCCGAATCTTCAAACGCTTACGTGCCTCCCCCAGCGCTCGATTCACCCCTCGATCGAATTTCGCCCCTCGCGCCCCCGAATTATCATTTTCCCAATGCGACGAAAGCTCGGCAAATAAATCGCGCGCCGAAGGTCAGAACGAGTGAAAGGATTAAATACTTATTTCGGTCGTGATTTACGAGTCGCGCGAGCTGAGTTATTGCGAAAAGTTTCAACGGCGGCGAGTAGAGAAAGCCAGTTTACGGCCCATAACGGCCGCTAAATTATGGAAACGAACGAACCAGGAGAGAGGGAAAAACTTGCGATACACCAAACATTTTTCCGCCAAAGTTGCCAACAATTTTTAATGCCGTTTCGCTCGGACGTATTTGCTCGGAGAAAAAGTAATCGTGGCGCTGAATGGGAGAGAAGGAAAATATGTCTGGGCTACGTGCGGTTTTGTGCGTGAGCTATTGGTGCGTTTTGAGGATTTTTGTGGCGTTTGTTTGCACTGAAATTTTTTATTGATTTTTTCAAGTGATCAGCTGGGTACTGTAATTTATGAAAATATGGAAAAAATGCTGAGAGGGTATTTGTACCAAAATTTTGAATAAATTAAAATTTGGGATTACTCGATATTGGGATGTTTCTTGTAAGATAATGTTAAATATAAAAAAGGGGAGAAATTCTAAATACCGAAATATTTGGGAAATTTACGAGTATTGAGACAAAGGTTCAATTAAAGTTGCAATAATAGAAAAAAGCTTTAAAAACTGGTTCGAGTTCTCACTATTAACTGCAAAACATGAAGTGATCGTAGAATAACGTATAAAATCATTAACGAAGTCGTTAAAATTGGCTGATTATAATGGCCTCATAGAGAAGAGGCACTTAGCTCGTTTCAATGGGCGAAATAAAATTCGAGTGGCGATTCAAAGGAAAATTGAGCCTGGAGCTATTATTTTTGTGAACGATGAAAAATAGAGATATAGAAAGGAGGATTATCGATGATTATTATTTTATCGTTGAAACTAAGAAAAATTTTCGGTCTTCATTTAAATTTATCTGAATTACGAATTCATAATGATAATACACTATTTGATAGTACTTTTTGATGTAGTTGCTTATTATTTTTGCCTTAACAAATCTTTTATTCTATCAGAGCACAATAACTGTGTGATTGAATTTTATGCATAATGATTGTGCTCTGGCAAAAAAAAAAAAAGATTTTTTAGGGGAACAACAAATAAGTTACTTGTGTGAACAAAATTTTTCTGTCAAGTTGCGTAGAAAGAGCCAGTTTTTTTGTTGCTACAACAAATAAAAAAAATTCTCCTCGATCTCACCCAACTCCACAATTACCGTTTCCCCGTTCCCTGGAAATTTCATATCGCCGCGTGCATGAAATCTAATTACGACGGCAAATAATTCGAGCAAACTTGGAGTTAGATCAAAGACCTGGGCGAAATTCTATCGAACTGATGTTGAATCTGTACCTGTAACGCCGCAGACCCTCGATAAATATTTCCGTCAAGTGACCGAGAGTCCGGGGGAGGCCGAGATTCAAAGAACGCCGAAAAGTGGAATCGAAAGCATTTCCTTTTCCTTCGCGTCCTCCCGGGCAAGAGGCGCCGTATTTACATAGCGTTACGTAGCTGCGCGTTTAATCAGCCGTGTAGTCAGAAAGAGGGCTGTTTTGGGTAAAGGGGGGAGGGAGGGGGAGGAGGGGGAGAGATGCCCGCGAAAGAGGAAGAATCGTATCAAAGGAAAGGACGCGAAATGGCGTCGATTAAATGTCGTCGTGTTTACAACTCTCGACTTAATTACCGGCTTATTTTATTTTCTGGAGAACGTTACTTTCGTGGAGATTGCGAACTTTTCACTGAGAGAAATTCATGTCAGTAGAATATACTGATAGTTTTTGGTTGAAGTGAATTTTTTTCGTTGAATTGTTTTTTCTTCTCAATCGAAAGAACTGAACGTTACAGTGGAGTTGCAAAGAATTTTCGTCATGAGTATAGGGATTTCAATTTTTGGAAACAACAATTATTTTCGTTATAAATGGTGTCCAGGTTTGAATTGAATAATAATTTTTATTTTAAAATACATAAAAGTAGACTATTATATCAAACCAGTGACAAAAATAAAAATAATAATTAATTGTTGTGGTTGAAGATCCTTGTCTGACTAAATATGTTATTATACTACTGATACTCTTGGATCAATTATAGTTATGCAGGTTAAAAATTACCAAATATCTTAAAAAGAAAAATAATAAACTAGCGTATGGTTGATATTTTTATGCAGAAGAAAAACAGAAAAAAAAAGATAAATAGATAAAAATAAACAGTAAAACGTTCATTAAGAAGCTTTGAAATGTTCTTAAATTGGGATAAGAGTTTCTAAAAAATTAGATTTCGAAAATTGTTTATTGTTAGTCACGATTCAAATATTCTGAAATTTACTCATGAATAAAATAAAATTTTGACAAAAAATTGTATGGTAAGACGACAATTCAAAAATTTTCTACTTTTTGAAATTCAAAGAAAAAATATTATTTTCAATAAAATAATACATCTACATACTTCAAAAGCAAACAATATATTCTATTTTTGATTATATTTTTTTCCAAAACGTCATTATGTATAATAATAATTTCCTGTTACATATTTCTATGTAAGATTAACTTATATATATTTTAAAACTATCCTACACTCTATTTAGAACATTATTCGAAAAATTTCGATATAATTTATTCACATTTTTTCATTTGTTTTACTACATGTTTAAAATTTTAGATTTTCCCAATGCACATTTCATTCTTATTTTCCAAATTTTCAAAAGTTTTATCATAAAAAAAAATACTTTTTTAAATGTTCAAACTTGACTTTTACATATTGTATATTTTTTTTATCATAGATTTTTCGTATATTTATGAAATTTTTTGCTATTTAAACAGAAAAAATTTTCACTATTATTAAATGTTTCCCATTCATTTTATGAATTTATTTAAACTATAAAGCAATTCAGCAAATATAAATATAACACTAAAATGAAGTTAATAATAAATATCTTCTCAAAAATACTCCAAAAAAAAAACGATAATTAACTTACTCGCGATGAATATTTATACACAGAACAAAAACAGCAAGTAAACCCAAAAAGAAACAAATAATGTAATTTTTATTCGAAAGCTAGAAAAAATTTTTGATTTGAATATGAGATTCTGAATTCTTAGATTTTGAAAATTGTTAATTGTCACTGTAAATTCAAATATTTGAATATTAATTAAACAATAAAAAAAAAAAAAATATCGACAGAAATTCGAAAGTGAGAGGACAGTTCAAAAAAAAAAAATTATTTATTCAACTCCAAAAAAAATTATGAACTAAATGAAATAATAATTCTACACAATTCATAGTTTAACAATGTACCAAATATTTAATAATATTTAACATGAATTTCAGGTCATATATTTCTATTCTAATAAACTTATGTATATTCAAGATATTCATTATACTATATTTAAAACTTTTTAAAAATGAAACTGTGATGGAATATATTCTTTGAGTTTTTGAAAGTTATATATATAAAAAGTAACTTTCTTTTACGTTCAAACTTGCCATTTTCATATATTTATCAAATTTTTGATACGAATTTCTTCAATTTATAAGACAATACGACAAATATTTATATTTTACCAGAACGAACTTAATGATAAATATCTCATAATTAATATTTCATTGAAAACAATAATTAACCAACAAATAGCGAATATTTCTACACAGATTAAAAACAGCAATAAAAAACCCCATTGAAAAATATTATAAGATGTTCATCTAGAACCTCGGAAAAGTCAGACATCACCTTTAATCAAGGAAAAAATGTAATATAAGCTGAAACAGTTGTGGTGATAACCACAGGGGTTACGTCCCACGATCCGGGGAGGAACAAAGGAAGTCATCGCCGCGGAATTTTTATGTCGTCGAGACGGAGGAATGTAAATCACGTTGTACTCTTTTCGTTCGGTCCCTCTGTTTTATCAAAGCTGATATCACAATCGTCAGAAACGCGAGCTAATTGAAAATGAAAAGAATCGTTGACGAATTATCACAAATTAGCCGGATTGCACGTTTTTTCCTTTGATTTGAATCTTCATGAATTTTCCCTCGTCGGCTTTTTCATTTCATTCTTTCTACTGTGTTTTTTTAACTGCGATTCATTCAGATATTTTGAATTCGTCGAAAGAAAAGATTTTCGTTTTATTCTTGATATAAATTTCTTTCACTTTTATGAAAAGGTGTATTACTTAAATTATTTTATTATCACTTCAGTATTTTATCAGATAAGGAGGTAAATAGAGAAATCATAGAAGACGACGTTCCAGGGACGTAAAAAAGGGGAAAAAAGGAAAAAAAACCTTAGGGTATCGATGCCATGACAGACTGCCTGCTGTATTTTCCAACACATACATCAAATGCCCTACCACTTTCCGTTCGGTTCCAGTGCCCGCCACCGGCGACCCTCTTAATTGACGCCGCTGCGATCGACTCGAGAAGCTCAGAATCTTCAATTCTTTTTTCCAGTGCTCGCCAAAATATTAAGGAAAAACCCGGTAATACTTATCTAATATTTACAGTAAAACTTTACTCATGAATAACTTAGTCTATGTGTGAGTTATTAAAATTTATTCAACTCCCGCAAGGAATATGTAATTTCGGACCCCTGCTGAGAGTTAGAGAAATGATGAATTACCTGACTGTTGACGTGAAACCGTGGGAGA
>JAPYZL010000412.1:0-17694 GCA_030522825.1 Platygaster orseoliae | reverse complement strand
ATAATATAATATAATATAATATAATATAATATAATATAATATAATATAATATAATATAATATAATATAATATAATATAATATAATATAATATATAATTTTATTATATAAATTTATTATATATAAATAATCATTATTATATAAATAATTATGAAATTTATTTATTATATAAATTTAATTATATAAAATTATATAAAAAAAAATTATTAATTATTTAAATTATTTTCAAATAATTCTTTTATATCAGATTCGACCATTTCGACTAGTGCATATTTACTCACATTAGGTGAATAAGTTTTTTCACTATTTTTATAGTAAATTTCAGTTTTGTCAACAAATTAAGACTATTTCCAAGTCAATATTTCTACACATGAGTTTGTCAAAATGAAATATTCAATATAAAAAGTTACAAGTAGACAATTAGTAAAAATTACATCTTATGGTAAAAATCTCAATGAAGGAGTTTTCTGGAAGTGATTAATTTTCAGTCAAAATATTTACAAATTAATCAAACTTTTTCTCGAAAAAATTTTGAAAGAAAAGAAAAATCTTCAAAATCATTTAAACTTGTCCCAAGCATTTAATTTTCAGTCTGACTATATATAACCGCATTCAAACTTTCCTCAAAAACTCGAATCTTTCACTCTGAAAGATCAATAATCCCCAAAAACTCTGAAAAACTATCCCAAAAAAGTATTCATCGAAAGCAAAACTTCAGTACGATCAACAATCCTGTTTACCTCCGCAAAGTCCCTAAACTGTAGAGCGGAGAAGGTGGCGGAGGTGAAGTGAAATAAGTAAACGAAGCGAGAAAAGCGTAGGAAAAGGGAGAGTAGTTTCCCGGCCGGACTCATTTTTCATAAGTTCCAAAAACAGCCGGGACGAGGGGTAAACTTGAAATTCCGCCGAAGCGAGGACTGCGAGGTGGCGTATGGCGCGAAATTTCGAACAGTCGACTTTTTTTGTGCCTCTTTTCCCTCGAATTCGTTACCAGCGCGCAAAACCTCGACTTTTTTTTTCATCCCCTGACTAAGTGGGAGGAAACTTAAAAGACCGTCACGTTGGTTACCACGGAGCATGGAAAATACCCCGGAATTGCTCGGAGTTGGGGGTAGGAACAAAAAGGAACCGACAGTTAATATATCTGGGCTGCTTGGACCCGACTTAATGAATTCTTTTTTTGCGAGGTTGAGGTAAAGTTGGCTTCGAGAAGTGTTTTTCTCGGTTAAACGTCTTATTACGAACGTGGGGACAAAAATAAGGAATTTATTGAATTAATCTCCATCAGGCGTATTGGCAAAGAAGGGTCTTGAGAGTTCGAGTCTCTCATGAAATCAGAGTGTAATTGATTATTATTTCATTTAAAAATGAAAAAGATGCAAATGACGACTTAAATATCAATGAAAGTACATCCAATAACACAATACTTATTAGTCTTAATAATAATGAACTCCAAAGTGCATCAAAAAAAAGTTTATTCTTGCAAAGATCGTCAATCATTTCTAAATTTCCTACAAAAATCAATTTTCCTAGAAAATATTATTACATTCCGCGTATTTTAAAAAGTAACGATTTAACCAATTCGCAATTTGTTTTTTTTTGTGAGTAGTGCTAACCACCATTCCCAAATTTCCTCCAACATTCTTTTTTCTAACAAATTGCACGTTCCCTAATAAACGATATAAAACTCGGAAGAAATACTTGGAAAACTTGCTACCCCAAGAAAACTCGATAATTCTATTCGCATGTTCCGAGTTGCATGAAACGGCACTTGACGTGAAAGTTTCGACAAATTAAAAGAGCCTAGCTCTTCGGGAAAGTCCACGGAGAATCACTTCTGCATCGCGATATAGAGCGATAGCGCGTGCGTACGACTCCTGCGGATATGCAGCACCTCCGAATTGCCAATTTGTTTGCAAATTTTGCAGTGTGGCTGCGTCGCCCGCGGAAAATTTTCCGCAGAAAGTTTTTCACGAAATTTACAGTGAACTGGGAAAAATAATTTTCCGTAGTTGTACAGTCGCTAACTTTCATTCGGCGAATCAGACTCGGTGAAGCAGATTACAAAAAAGAGTCGTCATGTTTCACAGTGGGAATGAAAAAGATACCTTTTCATGTTATTTCAATTTTCCAGAGGATTCATGAGAAACTAATTTTTTCGAGTACGCAGAGCGTTTTAATATTAAATCACGAAGGCAACGAAAATTACCATTCGCATCAATTAATTATGAAAGTTTCATATCCTCAACGTGGCTGTATTTTCGGATACATTGGGTAACGAATCGCTTATCTCGGCGCCCTGTCATTTTAGGTTTTCAGTCGAATTTTCCTCCGCGTTTCTATCGTAAAAGTTGGTTAGTACTGAAAGTCGCGGTTGCCATATGAAGGGCGTGACGTGGCTCCCTTTCTGGATTTCCGTATTAATTTGCGGTTTAATTTAATCTGACTTTGAACGAAGACTGTAAGTGAATTAGTTGTGCGAACGCGGAAGACTCACCCGAGTATAAAATTAGTCATGACGGATTAAATATTCATTTTGTTTCCCAAGTGCGAAATATTCGCACCTCCGTTCTTTGGGGAAAATCAAAATACTTTCAAGATGGGGATATAATTCTTGTTATATAGGGAATTGATTCAAACTTTTCAACATTCAACATTTTCATTCTCCGTTGAATAAATTCAATATTCAGTTTTTCCCCAACATACTTTCCAATAACTATTTCTCAGTTCAATAAATTTACTTGTTCGTGCACGCCCCCAGTTACTGAACTTTAAAATTACTCCCGCAGAATCCGAAAATTTCCGCAACAACATTAATTGCAACTTTCCCCAAATGTACCCAACAATGAACACTCATTACATTTCCAATCAGTAACGCGCACTTTCAATTACATTTAACCTGTTTTCAATCATTACATTCCGACGCACCAATAAAAAGCATCATCCGCGAAATCCCTTTCCAGAGAGCCAATAATCCAAAAACAATTGACGCGCGGAGTAATCCGGGCTTTTGAAATTGATCGAATTACACTGTGAAATCGCATGGTAAAATTTGCCGATGCATAATTTGTATCGCAATCGCGATTCTGTATGCCCGCATCATTCATAACGCCGATTTCGATGGGTTGCGCTAATTGGGCTTGTCGCGAGTTCGCTTGTTCGAGGATAACCTTTTTACCAGAGCAAACGGTTCGAGAAATGTACGAGCGATGACGAATGTTAATATTAGCTGCGAAATTTCGGGTCCCAAGAACACTATTCCAGATTATGAATCGATTCGTTTCAGTTCTATACAAGTTGACAGTTAAAATTTGATTTTTTCTACTGCAGAATTTGATTTCGATTTTACATCCTCTGCAAACTCTGGAAAAATCGACAACCCCTTTTTTGCAATCCGGTGCCAGCGTTTCCCAAACGAATTTACACGAGGCATTGCAACCATGATAAAACATGTTCTCGGTTTCGCGCTCGATAATGCCGTAGCGACATTTCCGATTGTTCGTACACTGTGTACGAGCACAACGGTGTGTATACGGCAATGCAGCACATTCGTCATTGTTTTACCCGCGGTTGCGAGTTCTGTTGAGCCCCGAAATTCCCGCAAGAGAGGGATATCTTCGCCAACTAATCTGCTCCCGTTTTGCACAGTAATATTATTCTCGCGTGGGGACTAGTTTTTACGTCAGCAATACCAAAATCATTTTCTTCCAAAGAAATTACGATTCGAGTCGATTCTCTGTGGAAATTGGGAAAAAAAGTTACAAGGAGCTTTTGTGAAAAAATGGAAAACAACGAAGTTATGGGCAGTGAAAATCGTCCAATCGGGGGAGGGGCGTGGCTGATTTAGTACATGACGCTACCGCAACGCGCGTGATTGAAATAAGCGATATCTCAGGTGTTTTTGAGTTTTAGAAAAAATAGAAAAGGAACTTGAATTCAGAATTCTGTATGATATTTTGAATGCGAAATTTTTATTTGTCAAAAATAGATTTTACTAAATTCAAGAAACTAAAATCCGACGGGATTGCGATAGGAGTCGAATCCCAATGAAAATTGTAAAAAAATAGGATCTAACGAAGTTATGGGCAGTGAAAGTCGTCCAATCAGGGAGAGGGCGTGGCTGATGTAGTACATGACGCTACTGCAACGCACGCTGCTCGCGTGATTAAAATCAGTGATATCTCAGGTGTTTTAGAGTTTTAAGAAAAATCGAAAAGGAACTTTCATTCAGAATTTTCACGTACTATCAATTTTTATTGAAACTATTTCGATTTTTCAACATACTGAAAAGTTTTTATCGATGTAAGGCAAAAAAAACTGTTTTACTGGATTGTTATTTTCAACGTGCTACTTTGACTTATAAGAAAATGGACTTTACAGTATTGAGCATCAATTCTTGTTAAACAGAGTGAACCCACTGTTCATTATAGATCTCTGTTCATTATTTCCTGCTTACCCGACGTAATTCCTCGCGAGAACATTTTTTTTTTCCGAAGCTTTTTCCACGTTTTTTCTCAAAAGCTCTCGGGGGAATTGAAGAGAAAAAACTATCGAAGTCACTCGGCCGAGAGGATTGTTAGGGAAAAGGGTCGGCAACAATTTCGTCAAACAACTGTTGAATGCTCTGTGAAAAAATTGCGCAAAAACTGCGATAGCGCGCGTTCTTCACTGTCGCGGAATACGATAAAAGCGACGTTGTTTTATTTTTTATATATATTCTGTGTCGTGATTTTTCACGCGAGAGTAATTAGACGTGACCGTCGGGGCAAATTTACGGGAGTCGCAAAGTTACGAAATCAGGGAGATTAATCTAGGAGAATAATTTTACGTGGATGAACATATTTGGGAGTTTTTGTATGTGGAATAACATACTTTATGGTAAGGCAGTAATTTAGAATCATCATTTTATCATTTTGAATTCATTGGAGATATTTCAAACTTTGTTTTTTATTGAAAAAAAAACTAATAATCACTATAATATATATACTATCATATATAACTATAGATTTTAATTGATATAAAATGAATTTTTAAATTTGAACAAACTTATATTAACAATCTTTAAATTATTTTTTAAAATTACGGAAGTCTACCCTGCTGAAAGTTTTTGTCTTTTTCTTCTATCTGTTTTTTTCCTAAAGAAAAAAGGGAAATGTAAAAAATACCCAAAATGAGACGAATTTTACTGTTACATAAAAACAAAATAACTGTTTAAATCATGCTTCAAGTTTTGAAAAATTTCTAAAATAAAAATTATGTTTTAATTCTTTTTGTCGTTTTAGATTAATAAAAATTTAAAACAAATTTTGGTTTTAGATAATGTTTATAAACATTGCACATTGTATACATTTCATATGCATGCAAAATATACAGTGAAACATTTTTTTATTAATAATCTAAAAAACTTAAAAAGGATAAAAAATCACGATATATTTTGATAAGTAAGATAAGTACTAATAAAATTTTAGGAGTTTGAAACATTCTGTATAATATAAAAAGTTAAAAAATTTACAAAAATCAAAAACCTCGAAAAAATCCAACATTACGAATGATTCGAAAAAACCGTATATTTAAGTAAAATTAATATTATATAGAAATGAAATTTAAATAAAATAAAATTTTCAAAAAGTCATGAATTTTGACCCTATCATCTACGTCGTTAGAAATTAAAAAAAATCAATTCCGCAATAAATACGTTAAATTTTCTGTTCCCCTCTCCAATCCGATTTCCATAAACCCTAAATTCCAGATAAAAATACAAACAAACAATCCAATGCAAAAGTGTCCCTCCAAAATTCAAGGGTCAGCCCTTAAAAGTTCCGAATAACTTTTTTCCAACGAAATCCCCTCATTCCAACACACGATGCTGCGTAGTTCAAAACGACGTACCTCGGAATAAACCGAGACCATCGACTATCAAGTCTCCTTTTTTTGCATTCTCATGCAAATACCAGCGAATCAATACCTAACAGTAACGTACACCGTAACCGCGACGTTGGGAGTATGTAAATCGCGGGGGTAATAACGAAAATAGCACCTCGACATGGTGCCATTGTAATATGAAGTGCGGAGCATTACGAGGTGGCAATACGTAACCCCCTCCACCTCCCCCCTCTTTTGCGCCACGATAAGGAGAAGTTTTCCGGCAAACTGCGCCGGCTTTTCAGGTGCATACGATTTGCGATTGCAGCATATTGCGCGCATCATTCATTTCGCCGCGCTATCGTTGAATTACAACCGACGCACTTGGCAAATTAATACCGGTTCACGCGAGGCGCCGGCGTTACTGCATAAATCAGTCTGTTTGGGTCGGTTCTTTGCCCTCTCGACTGAGATTTTAGCCTAATTTGTAGGTCGGGTTTCTGTTGGGAAATGGAGTAGTTATTCGAATGGAAAATTTTTGAATCAAGTGTGGCAGATTTATTGTGAATGAATTGGGAGTGTTGTCGATTGCGGATGTGAGTTATGTAGAGTTGTTATTGCTTTTTTTGTGGGTATTTAGGGATGAGTTGAAGGTTCGAAGTTTTCAAAGACTTTGGGAAATGAGAATGAATATATTTATTATTTCAGTTGAAAATTTAAAAAATGGGTCTGATTTAAGAATTTTTTACTTTTTTTGAGAGGTAATGTCGAGTAATCGATAACAAATTGATTTCTATGAATCTATTTCATTTTAAATGATAAAGTATAATGATTAGGAAACTTGAATTATGTAACAAAAACTTTTCCGAAATTCAATTTAATTAAACAAAACGACTTCATGTGAGTTACTTCCTTTTTATTTACTTTATATAGGCTCTGAGAGAATGGTGAAAAATGCCTTGATCTGAAAAAAAGGAAACAGAGAAATTAACGTGATATATTTTGAAAAAATGTATGATATTAAAAGATTGAAATAGGAATTTTGAGAAAAAGAATGCTCATTATCAAAGTTTGGCTAGATTTACGTGTATAAAAATTTTTCTAATTCGGTGATAGATCGAGATAAACTAGAATTTACGTAAGACTAGTTTTGTGATAAATCTAAACAAATAATTACGATCCGTAAAACTACAAAAGAAGAACAAAATACGAAATTCTTTTTCATAATGCAGATGTGATTTTCCTAGAAATCTATGTAAGTGCTCGAAATCAATGTAGCAGTCGACAATTATAAAAGAAATTGAAAAAATACGTAAACAAAACCTCTAAAGTTAGCTATTATGAAAATTTTTTCGTTATTCTTTATCTCAAATATATTAGAAAAAAATTCGATATTTCCATTCCAAATTAAGTTTATTCTTTCATAGTTTTGTAATACTAGAAAATAGTGAATGAAGACTATAATGAAGATAAAAAGATGCTTTTTGCTGAAAAATCAATGAAATTTTTCAAAATCCATAAAATTTCAAATATTGTAGTACCAAACTTTCTAAATTTCTTAGAATGAACTAAAGAAACACAAGAAATCTACAATATACTGGAAATCACAAAAAAAAATCAGTAATAACATTCAATACGAAAATTTTAGAAAATTTATAAAATACTCCCTAATGTTAAAGTTAAAATAATTCTTAGTTTTCTTTTTTTTAAATTTATGTTTAAAATTGAAAAATGTGCTCATGTGATAAATATTCCTGAAGTGACATTTTTCTGGTTATGATTTTTTTAGGATGATAAAGAAATATTTAAATTTTAGAATTTACATTCCTATAAAAATTCGAATTCTAGACAGCCGTATAGAAATTTTAACGATATCAGAAAACCTTTCGAATTGCATCTATACTGATGATATATGAAAAATGCTAAAAGTAAAAAAAAAATCAGCACGTCTGTGATTTAAAAAGCACGAGAATCTAATTCTATTGCATAAAATACGTCTATAAAAAGTTTCTTTTATGGATTTCAAAAGCTGTATAGTTTAAAAATCTTAAAATCTGAAAATTCAGAAAATCGTTTGTTTCACAGTGAAAACTTTTGGTAGTTCTAACTATCTTCTATGTTAATAAATTTTTAACAATTTTCTCAGTTAAACAGTCAATGCATGTTTTTACAATTTCTATGACAATTTGAATGTTTTTTTTTTTTTTTTTTGGTAGAATGTATTATTTTAGAACTACATCTAAAAATTTGTAAAATTTCTGTACTTTTATTTACTCATACAATCATTTACCAATATAACGAAAAAAATACCCGAACATTTTCATTAATTTTTCGAATAAAAAACTTCACAAGCAGCAGTAAAAAACATTTTTATTAATACTCATGATTTTATTGATTTTCCTGTGGCTCGCTGCGAATTAATTTAGCAGTTTGAATTATTTGTTTGTTACCGCCTCTCTCATCCCCCCCTCCCACAAATTCAGCCCGCTTTTATCGAGCGCGTTTAAATTACGTTAATAAATTGCATTTACAAACGTATCATCCCGGAAAACGTGGAAACGACTTTTCCTCTCGCCCTCGCAACATTTTCCCTATTTTTTTTCATGAACTCAGGGTTTTCCTCGAGCAAGGCACAGCCCGTGCGTAATTTTCGCAATTCACGTACCACGTAGATAGTCGTATGATTCGACACGTGATTCCACGCATGACTTTTCCAGCTCGAGGGAGAGTTTTTTTTTTCTCAGGAAAATTATTACGACAACGTTATTTGATGCTTTTGGTCTCGTCGTAAACATAAACGCGAAAAATTTTCGTCCTAAAAATTCGAGCTCGTTTAAAATTGTATTTTTTCATGAATAAAGATATGGGATATTTATTCTTATATAATTTTTGTAAATCTCAATTTTTTTTAAGTTTTAAAAATAAGTCAGCCACAACCCCCCCCCCCCCCCCACCCCCGGCACATATATTTGATTACATTTCACAGTAAAAATCATTTGATATTTCAAAAAACTCGGCAGTTGGAAAATATAAACGAAAATCTCGACGCGCGGGGTGTCGAATTTATTTGGTCTCTGAACTCTCGTTCCAGGCTCTATAATCAACTCTTCTAAATGGCGGTATCGTAAAAGCCGGACGAAATTGCTTTTTATATAAAGGTGTGTGATATTTTTCCATTTTGCAATACAACGCTTTCAGTCGTTCGGTTTTTCCTGAGCGAAAAAATTTTTACGAGGTAATTACAAAAGCTCTGAAAAGCTTAAATAGAGTGACGAGTTGTTGTGTCGAAGGGCCGAAAGTTATTCGATTTCAGAGGTTAATTAAAAGCTTGTAAATGTTGAGAAAAATATTCCAACGTGGACACGAAATATGTAGGTCATATTATGTTGCGATGCTGAGGCAAAGTCGAGTATTGGAAAGTGTAGTTTTGTTTTCGAAGATTTTATTTTTATTGAATCGGAATATTTTTAGTATATGAATAGAAAGTAATTTTTTTCTCATAAAATGTGGAATTGAAGTTAGAGTTTTTAATTTTTTGGTATTGCAGATTCCAGTTGTGAAATAAAAAAAAATCGAGTATTTTTCAAAGAAATGGTCAAACCAATCTAGAAATCAGGACACAATTATTATTTAATAAAAAATAAAAAAAAGGCAATAATGAGCCTACAAATTTAAGAAAAGACGAACAGTAAGAAACAAACTTATATTAATGGTTGTTAAGAATTAAGTAATTAATAAATTAATAAAAACGATGATTAAAAATATACTTGTTGAAATCTGAAGAACATAACAAATGGTTTTTTGTTCGTTTTGAATTTTAAATAAAATTCAGGATTCCTTGTTTCACTTATTCGAAAATAACAGGAATTCGTGTTTCAGAAGAATTTTAATAATAAATGTTAAGCGAGGTAGAAGTAGAAAAAAAAATTTAAGAAATTGCTGTAACCTACTGATAGATAAAGAAATATTAAAATTTACGAAAATTTCAAAAATCTAAGAAACTGAACTGTGGAGAATCGACTTCTAGAAATTTAGACAGAAATTTATAAAAATACCGAAAAGTATTTCGAAACATAAACAAACTGAGGAAAAATACGAGAAGTAGTAGAATTATTAAAATTGAATATACATTAATTAGTAATAACTTTTTTATGCATGTAATTATTTTTTTTATATTATGATAAAAAATAATAAATTATTATAAATTAAAATTATCACATGAATTGTTACAATCCTAAAATTTAAGATTCTTAATTTCACTTAATAAAAAATAACAGCTATGTATTCATTTTTCAGGAGAATTATAATTTTTAATGTTTAGCAAGGTAAGAGTAAAAAAAAGAAATTTGAGAAATTAGTTTTATATAGTGGTACATCAAAAAATACAAGAATTTTCAAAAGTTTAAAAAACTTAAGAAACTTTGAACTCTGGAGTATTGATTTCTAGAACTTTAGACAGAAATTCATAAAAATACCAAAAAGTATTTCGAAACCTAAACAAACTAAGAAAAAATACTAAAAGTATTGGAATTCTGTGTAAGTAATGTTTATTGATAAATTTGAACAAATACATATGACCCATAAAACTTGGAATTCTATACCATCGAAATTTAAAAAACGTATAACAATATTTAAAGAAACATTATAATTTTAAATCCATTGAAATTAGAATACAAGAGCATTGCATTTGAGAAATATATATAATAATCTACATAAAAATTAGGAATTTATAAAAATACTAGAAACTCAAAGTCTTTGTTAATTTCAATACTTGAGTATCTAATTCTATATATCTGTGAAGTGAAACATAGAAATACAGAAAATATTAAAAAATACTATAAATTTCATAAATAACATAAAATACGAAAATTTCAAAAATTCCTGAAGTATGAAAAAAAAAAAATTTTCTCTCAGAATACATTAATTTTTAATCCTTAATGACCTGGTTTTGTTCGTAAGATTTTTCTATTTCATGAAATTCAATGTTTTAAAGTCATACAACTTTTGGAGTTTAGAATCAAACATTTTCCATTTGCGTACTCAACATAATAGAGCTGATCCTCGTGATTTTCAAGTCTTTGAGATTGATTTTTTCTAATACTTTCAGTATTTTTCATACTTTACATTTCTATATAGTTTCCTGAAATTCTATGCTCCAAAAATCAAATTATTCAAATAATTTTCGATATTTTATACATTTTTCAAAAAATAATATCTAGACATATTTTTCAAAAACCCTTTCGAAAACATTTTTTCTACCTACACACATAGTAATTATCACCTAGTCTACAAGACATCACATTAAACCATCAGCTCCACGTAACTCTGAACATTCTAAAGTTGTAAATTCTTGTATCGAATTTCCAAGCATTGTTGGCTTCAGTATTTGATACCCGTGATCGAATGAAAAGTCCGAGGTCCTCAAAATCAAAGGGTAGAAGCCCCAGTCCTGAAAAGGCCAAGCGATGAAAGCGTAGGTTTGCACCGTAGTAAGTGACAAGCTGAGGGATTGCCCCTCGACTGCTATTGCAAGCATTCGTTACCATTTCGACGTTCTTTCTTTTGTCACTTTCCGTCGTTTCAATACATCGATACGGTTTTTCAAGCGCAACGCAAACTCTCCATCGGCCGCGTTAAAAGAGTTCGCGAGTTCGATGACTATTCTCTTTTTATCTCACAACAAAACTCGTGTTATTCCACGTTCAATAGACTTCTTCGTGTAAGTTTCCGTGCTCTGCTTTTCAGAGAGCAAAGAGAATCTGAATTCGTACAAAAATACATGAAAGATTTTAAAATTTTGTATAAATAACAAATTCTTTTTCTGTAATTTGTATGAAGATAGTACTTCAAAGATTGACATTCCATTTCGAGTTTCAATCCGTAATTGCGGAAATGTAATGTTCTTCATATGTCAGTCTTTTGCTAATATTCGTGTGTATTTTATGGCACACTGCGTGTTTCGCGAAATTTGAAATTGAATTACGTAAGAGGCCCTGCTGGAAATTGAGAGCCAAGTAATAATTTACGTATAAATCGCGATGTAACTTGGAAATGAGGTCGTGGAAGATAGAACGCCTGTATGAATTTTCGGAGCACTTAAATGTCATTTTAATGATAAATTCGGTTTATTTATCAAGATTTTGACATGTTGAGGGGAAGGGGGACGAAACAAAAAATTTTTCATTATTATTTTTCTTTTTACAATGCATACACGAAAAAAAAAAGATTCGCTGTAACAGCAAAAAGGTGTATTGTTTTTGTAGCAGTAGATTATTTTTTTTGTTGCCAGAGAACAATAATCATGCATCAGATTCCACTGCATAGTAATTTATTGTACTCTAATAGCAAAAATTATTTCTTATTCCTACAAAATTATAAACTACTACTGCGAAAAAAATTTTTTTAAATTTATCACATTTTTTATATTTTGGCAATTTTATAGTTTTTATAAAAATGTTTATCTAATTGCAATCCAGTTTTTTCAATAAAACAAGTTTCTTATGCAATAAAAAAAATTTAAGAAGGTGAAAACGTTTACGAGGTATAAAAAATCTTGGTTGGTTGAGGAAATTTAAATGAACTATGAAAATTTCCAAATAGTCTGTATTATTTTCTACATTTTTAAAGATTCGAAAAATTAAGTGATAACAATAGAAGTCCTTAGGATTTTAATTGATTTGATAGATTCAAAAAAATTTTTTTTTTTTCCAGAGAAAGTTAATAAAACTTCTTAATTGTGCTTATCGCCATGTTTGGTTAAAATGTTTATGATGATGTTTTTTTTTTGGATTTTCTAATAAATGCTAAAGAGCTTAAAGAGTATTTAAAAAATTACGACAAATTCTATAAGGTAAGAGTAATTTCCATGAAATATTAAAGTAGTAGAAAAAAATGCATTAGAAAATTTCAAGATTCCCAATATTATTGTACAAAATTGTTTAAATAAAAGGAAATATTGTATAAAATTGTTTAAAGCAAAGGAAATGTTCACAAATTTTCCAGATTCTGAAAAACTCAAAAGGCACTTCAAAAATAAAGAAAATTTCAATAATTCGAAAAAAATTTTTTCCAGTTGAAAAATTTCAAATAGTTTTTATTGTATTTCAAAAATGAAAACACATTTACATTCAAATATCATATAGAAAATTTATAAGATTTTGTAGAAAATGGAGATTGTAGGCAATTTCCTAATACGAAAAAACGTTTTTTCGTACAGTGATTGTCAATAATTCCATGAATGTCAATAAATATTTATCATTTTCAAAAATTCTTAGGATTTTTATTGATTCAATAGAGTAAAATAATTTCTAAAGTTCTAGAGAAAGTTAATAAAACTTCTTGATTGTGTTTATCGCCGTGTTTGTTCAAAATGTATGATAATGTTTTTTGATTTTTGATAAATTTTGAAGAGCTTGAAGAGTATAAAAAAAATTTCGACAAATTCCATAAGGTAAGAGTAACTTTTATTAAATATAAAAATTTGTAAAAAATGAAAAAACACTAGAAATTTTGAAGATTCCTACTATTATTGTATAAAATTGATTGATCTGCTAGAATTAAAAAAAATGTTTAGAAATTTTCTAGATTCTAAAAAACTCAAAAAACACTTCAAAAATACATAAAATTTCAATGATTTGAAGAAAACTTTTTTATCCATTTGGAAAGTTTCAAATATTTTTTATCATATTCAAAAAATGAAAAAACATTTACAATTCAAATATTTCAAAAAAGTGATTAGTATTTGTAGAAAATAGAGATTGTAGATAATTTTCCAATACTGAAAAACGTTTTTTTCTACAGTGACTGTCAATAATTTCAAAAATTATGATACATTTTCCAAATTGTAAAACATTCCAAAAACTCAATCAACTTGACAAATTCATCAATTAATGTAAACCCACATTGACGTTCTTGCGTATTTAAATCACAAATAAAATCCTGTCAGATTTTTGCAGTTACCAAACTACTCCATTGCAAAATCCACCAAAATAAGTTGAAATTTGCCTGAATCACGACCAAAAATATTTTCGTTTACCACAAAACTCCCGTAAAGCACGCAAAGTCAGAAGCACGATTCGTTTTCTGGATTGAAATTTTCGCTGGCGTATCGACACGCCACGAAAATTTATCCTTAGATGAAATTCGCGGCTTGAATTTATGTAATTCTCGTACTCTCGGGCGTTGCTATTGTCGAATTTATGACCGGCCCTCGTTCCGGGCGATTTATTACCGCACACTTTCCACTCCCGATCCCTTCATCTTGACTCCACGACACAAACGCTCGCAAAAACGACAGTCGGATCTGGCCCTTAACGCCCTGAGAAACGCAGGGCGAATATTTGTCTCTGCGCAAAAGTCGAATAAAACCCTAGGCGCTCAACCGTATTTCTCGTGATGCTCATTTTGCTGAAATTCATTTAAACGCCGGAAACTTTTCGCGCCTTCTGTAAATATTTTACAAAGAGCCCGAACTCCTTGCAGCGGAAAAAGGCTCATTTCGAAGGACGAAATGTGCAACTCTCGTGGGAATTTTCATTTCCTTTTTCGAAATGTCGTTACCAAGAAGTTTAAACTTTATTCATGTTTATTAAAATTTATGAAAAAGATGCATGAAAATAACTC
Organism: Platygaster orseoliae; assembly: GCA_030522825.1. Taxonomy (NCBI): domain Eukaryota; kingdom Metazoa; phylum Arthropoda; class Insecta; order Hymenoptera; family Platygastridae; genus Platygaster; species Platygaster orseoliae. Next base: position 3,212 of record JAPYZL010000412.1, on the reverse strand, counting down.
ACAAACGAAGAGACTGATTTGAAATTATAATTTTTCATATAAAAATCGATGTTATCACCGGAAGCTCGGAATGATTTATTATATTTAATAATTTTATTCATCAAGGCGTCGGAAAATATTCTGAAACATTTCTCGGAGAGAATTTGTTTATTATCAATTATTATCACGTCACGATCACTGCTTACTGTAAATTACGTTAATGGGAAACTGTAAAGTACTTTTATTATTAAAAGTATGTATTATCACTGCATACTTTTAATAACGTTTTACTCTGAATGAATTTCCGGGTATGCTGAAATATTTCCGAAATTTTCAATTATTTCAAAATTCAAGTTTGGAAAAATTAAAAAGTGTATAAGGATTTCCGATGTATCATAATTTTCAAGATTTTTCAAGATTTCAAAAATTCTCAACATTTTCGTTCTTGTAGTTCTGAAATTCGACAAAAAAATTTTTAAATTGACGTATTCAATTATTTTATACTTAAAATTAAACATATGTAAAAAGTTCAAAAATTATTGAATTTGCATGAATTTTCAAAATTTTCGGTAATGTTAAAATTGTTATGATTTTTCTATTATTTTAAAATTCTAGTTTTTTAAAATTAAAAACTGTATAAGGACTTTCGATGTATCATAATTTTCAAAATTTTTCAAGATGTCCAAAATTCTCGACAATTTACGTTCATAGAGTTTTAACATTTTATACGAAATTTTTAAAATATAGACATTTTTAATGTATTTTAAATTTAAAATTAAATATCCAAAAAATTCATTAATCATTGGGTTCGCAAGAATTTTCAAAACTTCCGGTTTTCGGTAATGTTAAAATTTTCATGAAATTTTCTATTTTTTCAAAATTCAAGTTTTTGAAAATTAAAAACTGTACAAGGACTTTCGATATATCATAATTTTCAACATTTGTTAAGATGTCAAAATCTTTCAACATTTTCGTTCTTGGAGTTTTAAAATTTGACACAAAATTTTTAAAATTTACATTTCAATGTATTTAAGATTTGAAATTGAACATATCCAAAAAGTTCAATAATTATTGAATTTGCAAAACTTTTCGGTAATGTCGAAATTTCCACGTAATTTTTTATTTTTTTACAATTCAAGTTTTTAAAAATTAAAAAACTGTGTTAAAACTTCCAATATATCATAATTTTGAAAATTCTTCAACATGTCAAAAATTCTCAACATTTTCGTTCTTGGGGTTTTAAAATTTGATAAAAGTTTAATTTTTAACTTTCGAAAATGGAGTTGAATCGATCATTTATAACATGACAAAATTTAAAATTTGTAACAACAGATTATAATTCACTATAATCATGTTCAATTTATGATTGAATAAGTGATGATTTTTTTAAAGCTAATAATTTAATTTTGTCATTTCTCGTTTAAATGCATGTTTTTTTTTTCATATTTTTTTCAGCAAATGCAATAAATTTTTTAGTATATCTATGCCATTTTGAGTAGATATTTACATGTATTTTTTCCATTCAACTTTAACTATAACAACATACATTTGATCGAGTTATTATACATTTTTAGAATTTTTGTAGGCCTGGTTTTTATTGAATTTTTTTGTAATCTGAAGTTTATTATAATTTTTATTATTTAGATAGGTTCTTAGAGTCTTAAAAATTTACAAAAATATAAAGTATTTTAATTTATTTTCAAGAAAACAGTATCTTTTAAGTAGATTTTTCTTCTTTTTACAGTTTAGTTTTAAATGTTTGTATAACTTGAATAATTTTGTAGAATTTTTATAATTTCATATATAATTTTATAGAATTATACGTTCTAGGATTTAAAGTTTTTTACATTTATGAGAAAATTATCTCTATTGTATGTACTGCAATAAAATAATTAAATGCAATAAATATTTATCTCTAGACGTACAATAATTTCATTATTTTACAATTAAAAAAATTTTTTTGCTACACCTCGATTTTTAGTACGATAAAATTATACTACATAATTTTTAAGTAAATTTTTTAAAATTATGTATTCTAGAATTCGAAGTGTTAAATATTTTTGAGAAAATTACCTCAATTATATGTACTGGAATAGAAAAATGCAAATTGATGTATATTCTCAACATTATTTATATTTTTCATCTTTATATTTATATTTTTTACTTTATATAATTTACCACTAACCTACTCTACACCTTCACAATTCCGAATGTGATCTCCCTCGAAACGAGACTTGTAAAGGCCATGAGCATTAAAGACAGCTTATTACGCCACTCACTGCGAGTTTTATCCGACTCCTTTGAACTTTTCGACTGGCAATCCATTTTCCCGCCTCACGAAAATGGGTCGGAAAATCATCGGCGCGTGGGAAAATGAACGACTCGAAATTACAATGGAAATGAGCAGCGCACTTTCGCGCTGTGGGCCAAGTGCTCCTGAGGAGCCTGAATAACGAGCTCGAGTCCCCGAGCAATTAAAGCGATGAAAAATGAAGAAAAAAAAAAACATTAAAAGAAAAGTACAAAGACAGTTTTGGGGTGTGGCAAAAAGGCTGAGAAAGAAAAAGGTAAAAATCTGTACTAAGGGAGTCAAAGGTCCAAATTCTTGAATTGTAATTTAGTCTTCTCACATTTTCTTAAAAGGAAATAAAGACGGGTTTTTGGGGTGGAAGGAGGAGGGGGGGGGGTGATGGTGGTAAGAACGGCTTTACTCAGCTTTTCGGTCGCTGAGATTCAATACCAAAGATCGGGGAAGCCGATACGTTTCGACTCAGTCAAGTGCGCTGCCCGAGACGAAATAATACGTTCCCGAACACTCGCGGTTTGTCAATATCCTGGGGAGCTCGGTTTTTCAAAGTTTATTTGAAGTTGGTTCAGGCTTTGTACGGATGACGAATAAACCGCTTTATCTGGATAACGTGTGTGTTTTTTTATCGGATGATTTGCAATTTTTAGACGTATTGGTACTGTTTTATGATGATTTATGATTTGCAAATTTGTATTTGCAACTGATGACTTGCATTTTCGGGCGTATTATGGAAACTAAATTATTTATTTCAAAAGAAGATACTGATGATATTGCAATTATCAAGGTAAATTGGGAGATATGTAGAGAATAATTATCAATACCATAATTAATAAATAATACAAATAATTGAAGGATGAAAATGAATAATCAACTAGTGATAATTAATAGTAATACAATTATTTAGAACTGATATTTTGCAACTAAT
>JAPYZL010000368.1:0-19136 GCA_030522825.1 Platygaster orseoliae | reverse complement strand
ATAGTCAGTTTTTTAAATAATATAGCATGAAATTATAGAATTCTGTATAGTGATCCATAGAAACTTTGAAAATTGTTGAAAATACCATTTAATAAATGTAAGTTTATAAATTACATGCAATATGAAAATTTCTTGAAATATCTGAAATACCTAAAATCCGTGACATTATAATTTTATAGTATAAAAAATCCATAAAACTATAAAATTTTTTTCAATTTGATTCCAAGAGTATCGAATTTGAAAAACTAAATAGACATTTATAATGCTCGTTTATTGCTAAAACATTAAAGAATTACAAAAAATGCCAAAAAGTTTAGAAAAACACTGTTGTTTGTTTTTTTAAAAATTTTTTTGATATTTACTTCGTACTCATTGAATTAAGTTATTGGTTATTTTGTAAATAATGTGACCTTGAAATTGTTTATAATGATTTATCAGAACTGCAAAACAATTTGAATGCATAATTTCAAAGCCAATGAAGACTGCTGAATCCTTTTGCATTGTTTTGAATTCAATGTGACGAAGGTGACTGGTGTTTTTCAGCTGGCGTTATTGTAAAGTGTAATGAAATTAAAGAAATAAATTTAAAATATGACGTTTACGTGTACAACGGCGAGAAATAACAGAAACACGATAGTAAATTACGTATCGTAACACCTCAAAATTAACAATGATATGACTATAAAACATTTCTTGCGAGAGTTGTTCGATAAATCTCAATTTCATACTTGGAATATGAAGTGTATAATAAACTAACATTTTCATGCTTTAACATTTTCATTTTTTGCGAGTATCAAAAAGAACTAAATTTTTGTTACGTTGTATTTCGTACATCATAGATAATTTTCAACTTTGTGTGATCATGAATCTCTACGATAAAAGATGTTTTATCAAACTTGTCTTGATAAATTACAATTATTACAATTTAAACTAAAATGTAGATCTTTCTCCAGCAAAGACAGTTTGGAAATTCACATTAATCTTTAAATCAAGTAGATGCTTATATGTATATAAATAACTTAAAATTCGTTTAGACGTTTTTTGCTGAGCTTTGAAATATACTTGTGTAAAAAAGGGACGAAATATAACATGAATAGAAATCAGGCCATGAATCCATTCCTTTGAAATTTTTTTCAACATTCTTTGAAAAGCAATTTCTACCTTCCTGTGACATCTTACAACGCTAAATACCCGATGAATCCGAAAACAAGCAAAAAATTTCGAAACCTCCGAAACTCCCGTTTCTTGGGAGCAAAAGGCAAAAATGTTTGCACTCGTGCCGTATATGCGTTACGTAAGAAATGGCTGCACGATTCGAGACGAAGCGGCCAAAAAAGTGCCAAGGTGAGTTTGCCTCGAGCCTATACATTCTTCTCATTGCGCATTTACGCAATCGAGGCGTGAAAAGTCGAAGCTAGAAAAACGCGGAAAATGTGAGAACTTGAGGCGAAATTGACTGCTTTTGAACGAATGCGTATACGAACAAAAATTCAACTTTTTCGCAACAAGATTCAAGTTGAGTTTTATTTGACATTCAACTTGGGTTGAGAGAAAACATGAACGTTTGTTGGGTTTTTTGTTTATACTTGAATGATTTCTTTCGTTCTTACACAAGGTTTGAAACAGACTTGCACAAATTCAATTTATATGCTATTGCACCTAAGATTTTTTAAACAATTGTGTTAGAAAGTGAAGTAGGAATACCATAAAGTCTATTCTCTGTAGAATTGCAATTGGTCCATTTCTTCGTATGGCGTAAGAGACGCATAACTTTAGTCTTGAAGATTTTGCAACTCATGTTTAGAAAATATGACCAGGAAAATAACATTAGGAAATCTTTAAGGAAAAATTGTTGTTGGAAAATGAGATAAGAAAAGAGTCATCTCACACATTTTCCTACGAATTTTCGGGGCATTGCGCAACGGGCGCGAGAAAACGCCTGCGATTTCGCGATCGGCTTGTCTGCGAAAGTCCGCGATCTGCATTAAGTCAGGGAGCGATTTTCCGAGCGACCGTTACGCGATTATTTTAGGTATGCTCATACGTCGACCTGATTGCCCTGGCAACTCTCTCTAATCGGCTGAATATGTTGGCCACTCGCATGAATTCCACCATCGCTTCGAAGGTACCTCATTATTTCGATTTCGCATCGGAAAAACTGCCGATTAACGCGGCGCTCATAATTATACAATGAGATTGCGTCCCGAGTCGAGGAAACAGTTCAGAACGGGATTCGGCAATGGGAATTTCATAGTATACGGGAACATGGAATTTCGAGAATTGATTCGCTACGCCAACAATGAATGACAGAGTTGATTGCATTGAAAACTTTTAATTGGGTACTTGGGTTACAGCAACCAAATACATGAAATCAACGACATTCCAGTCACTTCTTCTGTCACCCATATAGTTAAGGCAACTACATATTGTAAAGATTCATAACGCATTTTGTACCGCAACTGAAGTCGATTTCTCTCAGTGCATGACTTGCTGTTTGTTTCCCTAGTCTCGCGTTTTTCCACACATTTTGTACGACCAGCGTGGCATAAGATGAACGTTGAATTCATGGGGCCGCTTTTGTCAAATCTCCCGTGAAATCTGACGTTCGGGTGGAGATTAGGGCCTGGCAATGAGAATAACCGGTCGTTTTCGAGGCAGCGCTCATCAGTCTTGTGTGCCTCCGTTACGTGCGATGCAGAAGAGGGCGTACAAGCTTTTTAAGACATTTCAGGGGGGTCCTACATAATTGCCACTCCGGGAATCGCATCGAAACGTGTCCCAGGTCGCCCAAAAAGTTGTATACACAACAGCAAGCCAAATAAAACTATACAATTAAATTGGCCCGACTTGACAACTTTGGATCCTTTTAATTATCTATACCAGTTTTAGTTGCCTAGCATTTTTTCGAGATGACTCTATTTTAGGACTGGAATCGATGTTCGTTATTATAAAGTTGTCAGCGAGTTGTGGATTGGAAATTTTGTATCTGGAATCTGAATTTTAAGTGGGCGAAGAGCAAGGAACTCATGTGTTGAAGTATCTTGATTTTTAAGTGTGAAATCGTGCGATTTGGATGCGAATGGTATTTTGATGGGCTAAAATGAGATTTGGTAAATTTTAGAGCTTTCAAACATTTAAGTCAAAGCTTTATGATTCCAATAAAGGAACTGGACTATTAAAACCGTAGTTGAAGTATGAAAAACTAAATGACTACAATTTTGGCAGATTGAAACTGACACTTTGGCAGGTCAAAGATCCCTTGTGAAATTTACAGGAAATATTCATTGGCTCGCGGTGAGAATTAGACTCGCGGAATACGCGACAAAGCGGGGATGATTTGCGGCGCTGACGACTAACTTCCGGCATAAGTACTCGCGTCCTTAACCGTGATCGGAAGACGGGTGAATCGCCCGCGTATTATCGCGTTTGCTCTGCGCTAGATTCGTTCATCCGTACAAACAAAAAGTCCGATAAAGCACCGGCCGCGTCGGGGAAAATGCCGATAGCCTCGCTTCGCTCGGGACTAACGGTGTCCCACATGGCAAGGGTGCAACCTGCTGATTAGGAATCGCAGCCGCGGCGCGCGCTCGAGGATTGCATTATCCGCGGTAGCGACTACGCATTTTTTTCATGCTCCGACTTCGTTTGGCCGAGAAAACGCGGCGCGGAACGAGAAATCTAATCCGAATCTCCCTCGGCTTAGAGCTGATTTGTCGTCATAAACAAAAGCGAATTTAGATTCATGCGCGGAGAGAAAACTCCGGCGAAAGTACGTCACGGACCGTTACCGATCGTTTTTCCGGAAACCATTTTTTCAGCATTTATTTTTTTACACACCCTATTTTTGAATTCAATCGAAGACAAACTCCGAAAAATTCTCTCACACTCGCAATCCCGCGAAAGTGTAATTTTTCACTGAGGATCTGGCAAATCCCATAAAACAATGAAAATAAATCAGCTCGTGACTCGTAGTCGATTTCCGACCGATCGTTTAAAATTGCATGGTCTGTTATTATCAGCCGGCTCTGTTGAAAAAGCGCTTCATAGTGGAAAGTAAATTTCGTGTACGAAACGAGCCATAAAACTATCGAAATGCCGTTCTCGTGTACATGGATCAAAAAAGTCTTTCGGTACTCGCGCCAATTGTCGCCGATTGCGCAACCACTCGCTTCCTCGTCCGAGGTTTTTGCCCATCACCGATCGAAACGATGAAAAAAAGGGGCCGCGACGAAAGATGATCGCGAAAACACGCGCCGCGATTTTCCTATCTCGCGCGAGTCGAATTGACAGGCGGAGAATCGAGCCGATGGAAAAGTTCCAGCGATCGGGCGATAACGAAAAAATGGAAGAAGAAAACCGCGGCATGCGATCGTTTCATTGATCCAATGAGATCGTCATTGTGAGAGGGTCAATGATTTTGAATTAGGAACGTATGCAAAAAGCTTGCATGCATTTTACCATCATGGCAAGGAGGAACAGTAATTGACACAGCAAATGGAATATTTTTTCACGAGTGTGGAAAAGTTTTTCAAGTGAAACTTCTCTACTCGAGGGAGTGAAATCGAAATCAGCTGACGATTGTCGGAAACATTTAACTGCGCATTCAGTTGGCGCTCGCGGGAAATTTAAATGCATGTTCAATTTCATACAGACAAATAAAATTCATTTAACTGTTGAAATGAATTGGAAACTAAATGAATATTAGTTACGTTGGAATTAAAAATAAAAAAAAAAAACATTTTCTATAACAAAACTATCAATTATGGTTTATAATATAGCATGGAATAGCAGTTCGTATAGTGATCCAAAGAAACACTGCAAATTGTTGAAAATACCAGTAAATAAAAAAAGTTTTTTAATAACATGCAACACGAACATTCTGGAAATCTTTGAAACACCTAAAATCTGAAAAGCTATAATTTCTATGAAAATCTATAAAAATATAAAAAAAATTTCAACTTTCATTCCTACAATATCGAATTTAAAAAATTTAAAAAGCTGAATAGACATTCATAATGCCCGTTTGTTGCTCAAAAATTAAAGAATTATAAAAATTATCAAAAAGATTAGAAAAAAAATCTAAAACTCAAAAATCACAAGAATCGAGTTTTGCTACATATAACCCGAAAATTAAAAATGTGAGGTTCTGGATTTCAAAATAGAAAATCATACAATTGTTTTGTTGACCTAATACTTAAAAATATATGGAAAAAAATGTTCATTGAAAATTGAGAGAAAGTGATGAAAATAGTCAGTTTTCTAATAATATAGTATGAAATTCTAGAATTCTGTGTAGCGATCTATAAAAACTTAGAAAATTGTTCAAAATACCAGTCAATAAATCAAAGTTTATAAATAACATGCAATACGAAAATTCTCAAAATCTTTGAAATATTTTAAATATGTGAAGTTAGAATTTTTTTCAAAATCTATGAAAATATAAAATATTTTCCAACTTTGATTTCTACAGTATCGAATTTGAAAAAGCTTAAAAAAATTCATAATGCTCGTTTATAGCTCAAANAATCAAAGAATTACGAAAAATACCAAAAATATTAGAAAAAAAAGAATCTGAATCTCGAAAATCACAAAAATTGAATTTCGCTACATATAATTCGATCATCAAAAATGTATAATTCTAGACTGTGAAATTATAAATCATAATTTCCACCGAAAATAACTATATTTTTCTAAAACAAATTCTTTTTTAATAAATTGTTGAAAATACTAGTTCATAAAAAAAAAAGTTCACAAATAACATGCAATACGAAATTTCTAGAAATCTTTGAAATACGTAAAATCTGTAAGGTTATAATTTTTAAAAAAATCTATAAAAATAAAAAATATTTTTCAACTTTGATTCCTACAGTATGGAATTTTAAATAGCTAAAAAGAAATTCATAATGCTCCTTTTTTGCTCAAAAATTAAAGAATCGTAAAAAATACGAAAAAGATGAAAATAAGAAAATATGAATCTTGAAAATCACAAAAATCGAATCTCGTTTAACACAAACATGAAAAATATGTGATTCTAGACTTGAAAATCAAAAATCAGAAAATTATTTCGATTGACTAATAAATACTAGAAAAATACAAAAACGTAATGTTTATTGAAAATTGAAATGAAGTGATGAAAATAGTCAGTTTTGTAAATAATATAGCTTGAAATTATAGAATTCTGTATACACTGAGAATGTGTATCGTCATCATAACGATAATATCGTGCTAAGTATACGCATTCTTCGGGTAACAAAACATATTCTTCTCGTCACAATACAGTGTATTGTCAAAGAGTATCGTGCTCATGACAATACCGACTTTTCAGTGTAGTGATCCATGAAAACTGAAAATTGTTGAAAATACCATTTACTTAATGAAAGTTTATAAATTACATTGAATATGAAAATTTCTTGAAATCTTTGAAATAATATGTGAAATTATAATTTTATTGTATAAAAAATACACAAAACTATAAATACTTTTTTTCCAATTTGATTCCAAGAGTATCGAATTTGAAAAACTAAATAGACATTCATAATGCTCGTTTATTGCTAAAACATTAAAGAATTACAAAAAATGCCAAAAAGTTTATAAAAAAACTGTTGTGTGTTAAAGAACACACGGCAGAAGTGAAACTTTGGGTGCGATTTTAAAAATGAAAAGTGTAACAACAAATACTACAAAGAAAAAAAAATACGAAACAAACAGATAGAAATTGAGGAGAAAAGTACGAGTAAATGAAAAAAACCGAACATGAGTGATTTTGAAAAATTAAAAATTACAAATTGGAAATTGAATTTGAGTTTCACTTCTCTTGCATGAAACCTTAAATCGTGTGCTCCAACTTCAAACTGTGCAAGAGAAGTGAAACTGAAATTCAATTTGAAATTTTGTAATTTTTCTTTAACGAATCTGAGAGAGAAACACATTTATGACAAAATATAGATACATTAAATATAATAAATTAATACAAAAAATATTATAATAAAATAATGTCTGACTCGTTCCAAGTTACAGCTTCAAGTAAGTATATTTGCATAAAATAGGGTACATTTAATAAAAATCAGTAATCAAAAAAGAAATGTTTTCACATAAAATAGTAAAACAAGTATGAATATCATAGAATAAATTAATTATCAGATAAAACTCAAGTTGTTTCTTATAACGAAAAAAATAAAACTTTTTTTCGTATGGGATTATCGATGGATTCGAGGTGTTTTGTCCATAGAATTCTTGAAGCAAACCGGAAATGCGAGGGAGCCGCGCCAATAAGGGGACACTTTCCCGCGACAATAATTAACGAGTCGAAACGCGAATGAATCGCGATTCTTGGCCTTGGCACGAGGAACGCGCCCGAACATGGGGAGAGATCGCCCGACGAGTTGGCCTAATCGTGTCATCTGCGTTCCAACTTTTTGCCGAGACATTTTCTTTCAGGTCGAAAATGATTTTACCGAGGAAATTGAAAAAAACCGAAAACAGACGAACCGAGTACGTGCAGAAAATGGCGACGCAAGGGGAGTTTCTTTGCGAATTTTATCACACTCGACTTGACAATCCGATCACGCGCATCGATGCTAATCAAAGTATTGTCAAGACGCTTTTAATGCGGGTTCGAAGGTTTTGCGATGCAAGGTCGAGACTGCATTTGTCGAGCGAAAATGGGAAAACGCGCCACGGGTTTTAATTAGTAGTTCAAGGGATCTACGAGAACGTTATTTGGAGCGGTTTGGAATTTCCGATGGAATTCACGGTGTTTGGTTTCATCAAGATGTTCCAGATTTCTGGAATCACACTAATACCTGTACGGGAAAAATACACAAAAATTGACTCGTTTGACTGAAAATCAATTCGCTGGGTATTTTTTTCGTAACCAAGTACACCGTTCAAAATTTTTGTCTTAAATTTTACTGTATAACGCCCATTACACATACCCTGTATTAAGAATGGAAGGTGCATGAAACTCAAGTAGGTGTCTCTAAATTATACATTTTTCAACATGTGTTTTACAGTGTACTCTCTAAACGAAAAAAGTTTGAAAACGCATACGAAAACGCGCGACGATAATTATAGATAATTGAATGTGGCCATAAACGCCCACAAATCGTCGAATCAGATCTTGTAATAAAATCGATAGACTAATTGATGGCCACTCGTGAAAAATGTTTTCACTGGCACTAATTATTTTCCGATCTATCGCGTGATATATTGTGCGCGAAGGCCGCGCACAATTTAGCTCGGCGGCGGCGGTAAACGCGTGAAAAAAAACGCGACTCGATAATTGTGCCTTTGAAAAGCATTCTCGCGACGCGTGGCTTTGTTTGGGATCGTGATTTTCATGTTTCGTCGGCGGGCTTGTAATCATGCGAAGGGTTATAATTCAACGCCGATAAGACGTTTTTTGTTTATGATTGATGCGCCAACTCGCGTACGAATGAACGCTAAAAACGCGCTATGATTCATTAGAAGAGAGTCATTTGTTAGTGTAATTCTTGAATTACTTGATAATTGTTAGGTAACGGTGGCGTCCGGACCAACATTTTTCAAACGGCTTGACCGGTTCAACAAAAAACGCTCTATGAATAAGGATTAGTAATTTTTTGTCTGGAATTTTTTATCTCCCAACTTGGATTACAAGTTCGTATTTCTTCTGCTTTATTCCTTATAAGTATTCAAACGTTTAGATTTATTTTTGGAATCAATCCGCGCACACAACTGTTGGTTTTCATGATTCTTTGGATTTTCCAAGATACATATTGGTGAATTGAACAGCCACGTGGAAAGTTATGGATGAACGTAAAACACCCAAAAATACCAACGCGAAAATGCAAATTTTATAAAAACTAACCCGACTTATTGAGATTTTTCGTAATTTATTAACTTTAAATTTCTTCAGATTTTTCTTAGATAAAGATGTATTTATGTATGTTCCAAATAAATTTGTTAAATAACATCAATTAAGTATCAAGTATGACCTCCCCTCTCCGTTGCTGGAGTTCCAATTATATTACCTACCCGAAAAAACCGCGCTCCAGCGCTCCTGATTGATTCCACCAATGAGAGAAACTGCAGCCATGTTCATTAAAATCACATTAATATAAATTTCACGAGTGCCAATTCATTTTCATTAAATTGACTCTCGTTCAGATGAGGCCGTGATAAAGCGCGATAACTCGCTGGTATAAAAAGTGTCGCATTCCCCAGGAAATGGCGAGCAAAACAAAACGCGAGAGTTGCCTGGCGTTCAAGGGCGAGCGTCTTCGCTGCGGTGAAATCGTAACTTATCACAGCGCGAATTCATTTCGACCTCGTTACCCGCCAAGATAAGAGAGTGGAGCGCGTCGCGGCCTTTATCTCGCGCGCTCCAGCCACCTTGGCTCGCTTTTTTTCCTCCATGTCGGACAATCAGCGTGCGCCAACGAGTCATCGGGGAACAATGCGCGAATCACTTGGAAAACGTTCGTCACCTTTTTTCATTACTCTTGGTTTCTATCGATTTCGAGAGATTTCAAGTTCGCCAACACAGATCAAAGACTTTCTAATAAAGTATAAATATCACGTACTCTGTAAATCTGAATAATTATAATTTGATTAAAAGATCCTTACTGATAGATTAACCCATAAAAATTGCACAGCTCAACAAATGTTGTTAGAACAAGACTGATACAACATTTGTTTGAATTTGTGTATTTGACATTACCGATTTATAAATTGCATAATAGAGAATTCGGTTATGTATTCTGAAATTTAAGAAATGACGGTATAAAATGAAACGATAAATATTGAAAAATTGATTCATAAATCAAATAAAGATTTAAAAACAAATTTATAAAAAAAAAAAAAAAAAAAATTAAGTAGGTATTTTTATTGAGTGATGTCTTGTTTAAACGGATAATAATTGAAATTTTAATAAAATTTTATAGCATCAATAATTGAATAAGTCATTCATAAATTCATAAATTCTTTATATTATTTATTACAAATAAATAATTGATCATCTATTCTCAGATCATTCTTTATTTTGTGATAAATCAATTAAATGTTTTTATACTTTGAATTTTTTTTCTTTATTCAATATATGAATTTTTGAATTATTTATAGCTTTATAATTCATTTTTTTAGCTAATGAATTTCGTGAATAGATTCTCATTTTTCAATTGAAGTTGAATACTCAAAAGTACTCAAAACATTCTCAAATACTCAAATTAAAAATGTCTGGAAATGTCTAACTATAAATATTTAGACAGTTAAACTATTTGGAAACAAAGAAATTGATATTTTACAAAAATTGAAACTTTTGTGAAGGCAGGAAATACTGAAGGTCCGAAGATGATAAAAATTTATTTTGTGTGCGGAATGAAAGAAATTTCATTAATGAAATAGAACATTTTACTGATTTCACAAAATTTAAGGATCTCTTTCTGCGCAGAAAGAGATATTTAAATGTATCTATCTACTACAAAGCATTTATCATTAGATAATTTAGAAACAAATTTATCAAAAAACAATTAATTTTTTTCACTGAATGATATCTCGTTTTAAACGGATAATAATTGAAATTTCAATAAAATTCTATAGTATGTATAATTTATTAAGTTATTCATGTATTTATTAGTTCTTTAGGTAACAAATAAATGAATAAATAAATAAATAATCATCTATTTTCGATTATTTTTTATTTCGTAATAAATCGATTGAATGTTTTTAAACTTTTAATTTTTTTCTTAATTCAATCTATTAATTATTGAATTATTTATTAGCTTCATAATTCATTTGTCTAGCTAACAAATTTTGTAAATAAATTCTCATTTTTCAGTTGAAGTTGAATACCCAAAAGACATAATAAAATTAAAAATGTCCGAAAATATGTAACTATAAATATTTAGACAGTTAAACTATTTGGAAACAAAGAAATTTATATTCTTTAAAGATTAAAACTTTTGTTAAGGCAGGGAATATTAAATGTCCGAAGATGATAAAAATTTGTTTTGTGTCAGGAATGAAAGAAATTTCATTAATGAAATAGAAAATTTTACTGATTTCATAAATTTAAGGATCTCTTTCTGCGCAGAAAGAGATATTTAAATGTATCAATATAGTACAAAGCATTTATCATTAGATAATCAAGAAAAACATTAACCAAAATACAATTTTTTTATTGAATAATATCTTGTTTGAAACGGATAATAATTTTAATTTCAATAAAATTCTGTAGTGTCAATAATTAACTAAGTCATTCATGAATTCGTAAATTCTTCAGGTAATTAATTAAAAATAAATAATTGATCATCTATTCTTCGATTATTCTTTATTTTGTAATAAATCAATTCAATGTTTTAAACTTTCAATTTTTTTTCTTTCTTCAATCAATTAATTATTGGATTATTTATTAATTTCATAATTCATTTGCCTAGCCAATAAATTTTGTAAATAAATTCTCATTTTTTAGTTGAAGTTGAATACTCAAAAGATATCATAAATTAAAAATGTCTGAAAATGTGTAACTATAAATATTTAGACAGTTAAACTATTTCGAAACAAAGAAATTTATATTCTAAAAAAATTAAAACTTCTCTAAAAATGTTATTCTGAAAATATTAAATGTCCGAAGAAGATAAAAATTTGTTTCGTGTGAGGAACAAAAGGACTTCCATTGGTAAAATAGAAAACGTCACTAATAAATTAATAATAATTATGATTTTCTTATGATTAACTTATTAATAATTATTACCCTGAAATTCGGAATTCCAATAAGTACAATCAATTTTTTATCATATTCTTATGCAATGATTTTCGACTCAAAAGTGAAATACCTACACGGAAAAAATTTTTTGGCAAAAATTACTAAACAATTCAGGAATCACTGGACAATGGTGTGATTTTGTCACTTTTTCCCCAAAAATATAGTAATTTCTACCATATTTTAGGATTTCTTACCCAAAATGTGGTAAAAATTACTATATTTTTGGGGAGAAAATCACAAAATTTCACCCTTGTCCAGCGAATCTTGAATCTTTGGTAATTTTTGCCATAAAATTTTTTCCGTGTAACTATTTTTCCAGATGTTATCAAGAGAAATTCAGTAACATCATCGAGCTACAGTTCCATCAAATTCATTTGTCAATCTGACTGATTTGGCCTGTTGAGTTTCACTGTATTCTTTTTTTAATTTAATGTCGTATTTGACTTATTCAGATTTAGAGAGTATCAAAGAAAGTTCAATCTATGAACTTTGTCGAGACACTTGCTTTTTTTTGACCTTGTTGCAATCAAGTTAATTTTTTGTTGCAATTCACTATAATTCATTTGAATCATCTAGTCACAATGCGAGTATGACTCGAAAATTTTTTTTCTTTTTTCTGCCTTACCCTCTCTTTTTCTCTCTACCGCTCGCCTTTATATCCTTCTTTAACTTGTGTCGTGATTCGGAACGTTAATCGGCGGCGCGCAATTAACGCAATTGCGCGCTCGTTTTACGATCCGAAAATGCGCCGAGGTCGAGATTTTTCTGGACATTTCGTTCGGGCAATGCATTCCGAACCGACAATGCTTGCTTATTGATAATTAAAGTAACGATGCGGCTTCGTTTTATATGCGCGTTTCATGTCGGGTGCGCTTTGGTTTTTTGCTTCGGCACGCGGAAGGTCTCTTTTGCGAGTTTGCTGACAATGTCATTTGGATAATGTTGTAAGACAGGGGCGACGGAAAGCGGTTTTTTCGTGTGGCTAGTAATTGAGACTGAAGCAACCTGTTGCTCTGTGTTACATTCTGTTACATTCTGTGGTAAAGTATGATGTTTTATAAATAGATTTATGATTTCATACATAAATTTGTGGGAGTCTAATAAAGTTCTATTGTCTGAACTAAAAATTTATTCAAATGAACCAAATCGGTTTCTCAGTGTAGTAATTTTTCATACTTGATCGAGAAATTGTGTAAAGTTTCACAGAGATTCGATGTACTAGGGTTTTCATATGGCAATAAAATCACGAGGAATCGTAGAAACGTGCAACAATGATTCGTTTCGCGCTCGACAATAATGTTATTCATCCTCCGTAATCGTTGGTACGCGGATTCCACATTGTTTCCCCGGCGAACGGTCGAGTCTCGCGAGGGGTTACGCAATGTTTCGCGACAACATTGGGAAACGCAGATGAAGAGGAAGCCGTTTTCTCGCTTTCGGTTTTCGCAACCGCAATCGACGTGCGACGAAAAGGCAAACGCTTTTAACGCGATAAAAGTCGCCGTGTGTACGCACGCGCATCGCAGGTACCCCAAGACACCTCAAGGCTTCTGTGCGCTGCACAAAATTCTTTGACCCCGCGTTCGCTTCTCGGCTGGGACATGTCGTTGGCAAGGACGCCAAAGGGCTTGAAACTCTTGTGCAAATGTTTGAAAATACACGGAAAAAAAAAAGGATTTGCTGTTGCAGCAAAAAGATGTGGACTGTAAAAAATTGTCTTCAATTTCATACACATGGTATTTCATAAGAAGTGTATTATAAACGTGTCGATAATTTTTCGATCAAAAAAAAAAGTTTCTTCTACACACAAGTACCATTTCCTTATATGATAAACTTGTGTATCTAAGACTTCATAAAGCTTCAACTTTAACCTCATTAGTTAACAAATCACACTGAAATAACACATAACGACTTTAAAATTATGTATGAATGAACCACGTGTAAGCTCACACCAATTGAATAAAATTATAAAAGAGGTGAACGAATTTAAAATGCCTTAAACCAGGGACTTTTCCTCCTCGAAACCTGTAACGTAGCATAAATCTGTCAGACGATTTTTTAGCCGTTGAAAAAGCTCCTCGCACGAAAGTGCGAGTAAATCCAATTTGCCGATCGGCCGTTATGAGCGCGAGCGCCGGTCGCCTAATTAAAATGTCTGTCGCGGAAGAACGATTACGATGACCAAAACGTCTACCATGACACAATGCATAATAAATTTTAAATAAAAAATAAGACTGCGACCAGAGGAAGCTTCAAAAAATGTGCCTAAAGTTACAAACGTTTAAGAAGTAAACGAAAACGATATTATTGGATATTACTTGTTATATATAAATAAATAATTATTTTTACATGTTTAGAACTTGAGGCACATCCCTAAAAAATCTAACGCTTTAACGAAATAATTTTTTATTTCAATTCTTCGTAAGTATGAATCTCACTATTTGGAATATTATTTCGGATTTAGAAAGATTCAAGTGTATACAATTTTTATAAAAACTCAAAATTACTTGGAATTGGCTAGAAAATCTTGACATTTTGAGCGAGTTATTTGACAAGGACTTGATTACTTACAAGGTCTATGTTATTTAAGATTGAAGATAAAATTGTATAACTTTCCAAAGCTTTCTATGAATCACACATCGAATTTCTCTCCTAAAATGCAGAGGACAAAATACATGAACTGAGCCCACTCATCTTGCAGCGACGTCAACAACTATAATCAAATTAATTCTCCCTCGCCCGAAAGTCACGCGCTCGTCCGTGACAATGTCTCGCGGAAAGTTCCGCACGAAACTTTCCACACGAAAATGAAATAAAAAAGGGATAAATAGCAAGTGAAACTCGAGGCAAATCCGCTGTATTAATATGATGAGAAAATGGCAAGAATAAATTATAATATGGAATCATATGATTTTGATTTAACTACGTAGAAAATTTTAGGCCGGGAATTGTGTAGTTTTAAAAGATTCGAAAATTGGTAGATGGTTGTTACAAAACTGGAAAGTTTTTTCGTTATAGAAGAATTAAGAATAAAATGAGTTTTATATTTTTGAATCACTCACTTACTAATTAAATTAGTTGAAATTTCACTGATTCAAACTAAGAGAGTGAATATACAATTACGATTGTTGACGTCCGATCGGCCGACCCTTGACCCGGGGCAAAAGAATCGCCGATCGCGAGACGTGACACGAGGGATCCTTTCACTCGGCAAACGAGGAATAATAGGATGAGTAACGCGTCGTTGCGAAAATTCGCACTGCGCCCGAAGAGATTTATTGAGGCGACGAAAATTCAAATCTTCCCTGCGTTTTCTCGCGTCTGCAGGTTCTTTTTGAGCGACGTGTTATTCAATCCCGGGAAGATTAAATCGAGTTGAATCATTGAAATCATCGATGAAGAAAAAGAACTTCATTTTTTCATAGGGAAGATTGATGTTACTCGATACGATTCAAAAGGTTTACGAAAGATTATAGGTTGCATTTTTTTGGTTTCGTCCTTTGTTAATCGTTGGTAATGAATTTTCATCACGGTGAAAAATGATCTTAGAAAGATGTATAGAATTCGATTAAAAAAAGGATTCAAGTTTTTAAAAGGCAATGATTTGGAATGAATTGGTATCAATGAATTATTTCAATCGAAATTTGGTATTATTTGAACGACCTACTAGAATAGTTTGTGGATAGAAAATTTCTTAAATGTTAATGAATTGTCCTGATAAATACGAAATTCGGCCAGATAATTACTGTAAATGAACAATTCTCTCAGTGGAGATGACAGTTCCATGTAAACTAATGAGAAAGAACACGACCACCCTCAGTGAAACTCGCGAATCGCCAATATTCCCGAGGATTTTTCGTATCGCGAATTTTTGCAGCGAGCGTCGCCGGCGTCGCGCAATCTGCGTAATATCGCTTCTTTCTCGTGGTCCCAGCTCTCGGGCCGGACGCGATTTTTCATTTTCCACATTTGGCTATGTAGGTGGGTAGACGGGACATTGAGGAAGGTAAGGCGCACCTAATACGTATACTAATCGCCCTTTTCATCGGCCTTTCTGCGTCTTTGCTCGACGGCCCGTTTATTTTTCAGGGCGATTTGTAATTAACGCGTGGTGCTTTTTTCGTCGTCTTCGTATTACTTTCGATAGCGAATCGTTTGGGAGAGATTATTCAGAATATACACTATGTACGTATCAGACATACAAGAATAAATACATGTATAACGGGCGTTCAGTGTACAATGTGAATCTTTTGAAATTTTAGTCAGGTCAGAGTTGCAGGTAAAATCTGACCTGACTGCAATTTCAAGAGAAACACTCTGCATATTAAGATAGTAAAGATATGTATCGAATAAAAATTGAATAAGTTATAAATACGTTTTTATACATATATGAATATTTTATGCATACTTTGTATGAAAGAGTTATTCACTTTTAATTAGTATTTTTTTGTCCCACAATGTTTATAACTATAAACTCGTTTCGTTTCGTTTCGTAAATATCATATGGTATTCCCGAGTCAAAAACTCGAGGTCCGAAACATGATGTTACCATTATGATTTTCAGATGGCTCTGATGGAAAATCAGAGGTCTGAGAAACCCTTTGGACCTATGACTTATTTCCTTTTAAGAACCTCTGCAATCATTCAGAGTGGAATACAGCGGGTGTTTCAAAAATCAGCAGTTTCACAGGTCCACATTTTGAGAAAATCGAATTTTCTTAGAGAACATTCCTTCCAGAATGAATAGTTAACGAGTGGTTGAAATAAAAATTCGTCTCTTACTAGTTTCTTGCTCAATCGCGATTTTTATTGCTCAATTATGATGACAGTGAGTCAAAGATTGACTATGCAAAAAATCTGCAAAATCCAAGGTCCGCACATTTGAGAAAACCGAATTTTCTTGAAAAACGTTACTTGTTTAAGCGTGTTTCTGAAATAAAAATTCGTATCTCGTGAATTTCTTGCGCCACCCCCTTTTTTTAAAAACTCCGGAAGCGAAAAAGTGTCAGCAAGAAACAGGAAAACAGAACGAAATATTTTCTCAAAATTATACAAAAATGTCAAGTTTCCATTCATTTGAAAACATTAAATATGCGTTGTATATTTGAAGGAATTCGGAAATTAATTTTCGTGACTGGCAAAAATTGACATAATTCTCTCGACTTGATCCAGATTTTTTTTGCCCTCTTTCTTCATCGCTAAATTTGAAGAGACTTTTGGCTTTTTGTTTGTTTCATCAAGCGTTTCCACATATATGTAATTACTATTTCAATAACTATTGCAGTTTTTGGCTATTTTTTGCAGTCTTCAAAATGAGACGTTTCGTTTTAACGACCACAGAAACGTGAGTCATTAAGGATCATCGAGTGTCTCGAGTATTTTATTGCAGTTTATATTTTGACGACGCCAGAGTTTTATCTGTTTTCGACAAAAAATGCATTTAGGATTCCAACTTTTGTAGATTATAGATAAATTTGATGAATATAGAATTTTAGTATCCTTGAAGTTCGCTTGAACTTGGAATGAAAATGAAAGTGGATTTAACAGAATTTCATTTGAAATATTGATTTCAATTTATATTTCAAATAAATATCATGGATTTTGAAAAATTCATCACAATACGTTCACAACGCTGTTTATAAAAATTAAATACTTTTCACTGCTTTAAACATATTCTATCTTTTTTAAGATCGAATTCAAGCTAAGTCTTTTTCCGACGCACAATGAATGTTTGTTATACACAATCGAACATCAGTTTGCTTTTGCAATTTGTTTATCACTTAAATCACGTACTTCTTTGTTTGCAAATGATAGTTTCGTGAGAAAAACCTTGTGCAGCGAAAATTATTTATTAAAATTGGCACGCAAAATGCGTGTTGTCACGTTTTTCAGAAGATATTCGTACATATCACAATTCACAATTCTGCCCACGCTCCAGGGAACGTCCTTGTTTTACGTCATGGTTCGTCTTGTTCCGTAGTGACCTACACAAAAGCACGCGTAGGCGCAGTTTACTGTTAAGATTCTCTCATTCATTTGGTTTTCTCTCTTCCGTCGAAAGTCAATTGACCCGTTATTAGTCCCTTGTCACATTTTTATTTCAATTTACGAGATTTGAAGAAAAGACAATTTTTATATTTAGGCTTATTTTCTGCAAAAATTTGAAATTGCACTAATTACCACTGTTGTCAAATCAAATTTCATCAATTATTTTTTTTTTTTGCAGCAAAAGCTGTGAAAGTTAAATCTTTTTTATTTTTTCAGTCAAAACTTTGGTTGTCATATTATTTTACATGAGCATGAAGAGAGAAATTATATAATCCATTGAATCGTTTCATTTGGAATGTAAACGTGCTATTCGAAAGATTTTATGACTGAAAAAAATTCATTTGAAATATCATTAAAATTATTGTTTTATCGGAGGAGCGTTTTTTGTGCATTTTCTTGAAACATGGATGATTCACCGAAATCTCAGGTATATCGTGGGAGAAATAATCCTCTTTCAAAATCCCGCGATTCACGATCGATGTGTTCACAACTCGCATTTTTTCGGGATCCTTAAAAGGTCGTTTTAATCTTGGTATCGAATGAATACAAAGCGCAAAGTTTTTTAAAAGTGAATATTTTGCTTTTTCCAATGAAAACTCGTTATTAGGATTTGTCACGTCTTAGAGTTCTGACGTGAAAAAATCCATGTTTCCTCGTGTTAGATAATTTTTTAGGCTCTCAGCGATCGATCAATCATCTCACGTGACGACTTTGAAGCATCAATGAATTCAAAAACGCGAAAATAAGAACGAATATGATTTGAATTTCATGTGTTGACGTAGTTAGAATAGTTATTTTGTCAGGTTCTAAAACTTGATGATGGATTTATCAAATCAGTGAATATGTGATTTGATTGAAAAATATGATGATATTTTATATGAATCGAAATTTCGAATTCAAGTTGGAACTGGTGAACCAACAAATTTTTAAAAAACCAAAAATTAAAAAAATAAATAAATTCAATAGATTTTGGAAATTTCCGTATTTTACGTTATTCATACAATTTTTGAATATTTTTGAAGTGGGACTTCTTTTCCTGGGGGGTAAATCCGTAACGACAGCGTCACGCTTTTCGCATCACGCTTTTAGCGTCACGCTGTCAAGTTTGGTGAAAAGTTGGCGTTTGGACGATAGAGATCATTTACAAATATCATAATAAATTAATGACGATTTGTTAATTGTTGTTCGAAAAATATTTTTCCAAAAATTTTTTTTTTTTGGGTTGTTGATTAAGGATTTCACATTGTTTTTATGAAATTATTTTGTTCAAGCAAATTATTAAAATAAATTTTCAAACAATTTTATCATTACAATATATATTTCATACACATTTCAAAAAATCAAA
>JAPYZL010000342.1:0-20773 GCA_030522825.1 Platygaster orseoliae | reverse complement strand
AAAAAACTGCTTTCCGAAATCATTTGTAGTTTTCTAGTAATCAATTTTTGAATATAGCGCTCGGAAATGAGGTATTACATGATAAGACCCCCTTAAGGTAAAAAAATAAACTACTGCTGTAAAAAAAACTCTTATTAATTTCTTTTTGCTGATACAGCGAATCTTTTTTTTTATTTAATTTTTTTAATTAAATTTTTTTTTACAATTATTTATAAAGCAAAAAAATGAAATCGATAGCAAGAAATATAAGTTTAATAAGTAAATAAATAAAAATTTATAGAAATTTCTAGATAACAAAGTCCAATTTATGAGCAGGAGGCCCAACTTACTCCTAATAGCAGGCCCATTTGACTCATGGGCCTTCTTCTTTTAGGGAAAAACCGATGAGCGATGCTTACTAAAGGATCGTCATATCCAAAAACTAATTCCTGAGCTGTTACTGGTACGAAAGGCTTCATATTCATCCCACTCAGCACCATTGACAAGCCCATATTTATAAACGAAGGCAATTGTTTTGTTTGCGTTGATAAAGTCTGAAAATTATTTTATTTCCAACAGTTAACTCATTCGCGAATGTGACAGGAGAAATAGATAAGGAATATATTAAAAATTCTCGGAACAATTTCAATGTATATTGTCGATGTGAAAAAAGTTATATAAACACTTCTACAAATTTACAACAAATTAAGTGCAGTTTGTATGTCGAACGTGACGTCCAAACAGTTAATGTTCCTTTTTTTTGTATAAGAACGATGAAGCAGCTTTTTTTCGAGAACAAGAAAACCGGAGTTTTCATTAAATTTTCCAACATGTTGGCAGTTTATACTTTGATGGCACAAATTTTTTATGCTTATGCGCATTGTGGTAAGTTTTGGTACAAATCAATTATATAAAAATATAGTTTAATTATTTGTAATATAGTATCTTATGTGAAAAAAATGTTTTTTTTTTTTCATTCTCAATTTCGAGTTAACACGAAGTAAAAATTAACTAATGACATAAAATGCTTTTTTTTGTCCACCAGAAACAGGTGCAAAAGGTGAAGTTTGCTGTTATTGATACAATAAAAACGGGGCTCATCGATTTTGCTAAAAAAAAATTTCAGTGTCATACTGAAAACTAAATGATAATTTATAAAAAAGTTTATTAATTTATATGACGAAATAAAAGATCAGAGAAAAACTTTTTATGACTTTTTCTTATATAAAATGATTTTAAAGTCTTGAATAAATAAATTTAATAGTGAAGATTCTCAACGAAAAATGAATATTTATATTTCTTCGATTAATCAAAAAAAAAAAAATTCGTGGAAAATTCTGCGATTGGAATGAATGCAATCGAGTTTTGACATAAAGTCCACGAAGGTTATAATTTGTAAATAACAAGATTGGTAAATCTAAAATAGCGGATGTTGATAAAAGTGTGCTAAAAAATAATTAAAAACATGTAAGGTATACTTATAAAATTATGAAATAAAAAGTATCGACTTTGTCGTACTTTAACTTACAAGCAGCGGAATATTAGGAACCAAAACGCGAAGATCAATGTCTTCCGACATCTCCGGTACAAAGTTGAGGATTTTCTTGTGCTGGTAAGTCACGGTCCCATTATTATGAAACACAACATTGACTTTTTCCATATCTTCCCTGTAAGTAACAAACAAAAAAGAAATTTGAAAACTGAAGTTATGATTTGTTCATTTGATTTACGTTTTTTAGTTCGTAAAATATAATGTTTCATATTATAAAAAAAATACTGTACATATAAGTACATGAAGTCCAAAAATTCATATGATAATGTAAAATTGACAAAATGTATTTGACTTTTTCTAATACCGTATAATATTATAACATGATATTGCAAACAGTATAGTAGCAAATGCAACATAAAAATATTTTTCGTTTTTTGTTGCGTTTCTGAATAACTCGATTAATGTACTTAGAACATAGAAAGATTTTCGAGTTGTGGAATTCAAGAAATTCAGCTTTGAATCATTTTCAGTCAAGGTTAAAAAGCAAGAAAAAACTACTCATTGATTATTTTGTTGACAAATAATATTTTTCTTCTTAGAGTTGCTTTACTTTAAATTTGAGTTTGAAAGTTTGAAATTATAGCAAATTCAAAACTATGTTCCCAAATTAAAAAATTTCCCATGCTTTTCGAAATACAGAATCTAATCACTCAAAGTTTGGGCCCAAAGATAGAAAGTTATATATACGAGAAACTCATATCTTTAGGAATTATTTGTTTCCAATTATTTTTTGTGCAATTTCGAATTTAGGTAAATATTAATAAAATTTTTCCAATTAGAGAGTTAAGTATGAAAAATTTATTCACAGAAAAATTGTATTTTTGTTACTTTTTTAAAAACACCCAATTTACTTAAATTTTGAAACTTGGTTCACATTTTTTTTTTTCTATTCCTTCCGAAATTGAGAATTTAGCTACTCAAAATCACAATTAACGATGTCAAAATTACAATAAATTTCAAATTATATATAGGAGATCACCACCTCTTGCATCCACTTTTCATTCAATTTAAAAAATAAAAAAATTTTTAATTGAACAAAAATTTCATGAAATTTAAGTAATTTTGATTTGAAAATTAATTGATAAAGACTATTATTATTCATTGAAATAATTCAAACTGATGAAAATTGAACAAAATTCCCAGAAAAATTTTAATCAAATTTTAAACGAAAATCAAACCAAATTTCAAACTTGAAAATTAAAAAATTGATGTACTTTGATTTCAGGGGGTCACAACTTTCTGAATCCACTCTTTAAACAACTGAAGAAATTTCAATTCTAATTAAAGAAATTCACAATTAAACAACTAAAAAATTTGTAAATTGAACAAGAAAGTTACCAAATGTAGGTAATTACGATTTGAAAATAGATTTATTAAGATTATTCTTATTTATCTAAATTAATTCAATCTGATAAAAATTGAAGAAAATTCTTATAAAAAGTCAAATCATATTTTAAACAAAAATTAAATAAAGTTTCGAAAACCTTGGGAATTAAAAAAATTTGTAATCGGAGAAATTAAAAAACTATTGCTTTTTGATTTCAGGTGGTCTAAATTTCCGGCATCTACTCTTTATACAACTGAAGAAATTTCAATTCTAATTAAGGAAATTCACATCTAAACAACTCAAAAATTTGTAAATTGGACAAAAATTTTATCAAACTCTAGGGAATTTGATTTGAAAATAAATTAATTGATAATATTTATAAATAATGAAATTAATCGAATTGGATAAAAATTGAAGAAATTCTCATTCTGAAAAATGATAAAATTAATGTGTTTTGATTTCAGGGGGGGGGGGGGTTGGTCACCTCCTCCAAAATCTACACTAAAAAACCAATTTCAATGCCTCAAAAAAACGTTCGCTTGTTATTTGACCAACCAAATATTTGGCTTACCTAAATAAATTTTTATTTCAGACTTTATACTATTACACATTTGTACTCGTAGTTAACAAAAAAATCTCTTAGTCTAATGAAATTACTTGTCTGAATTAAAAATTTTTTAATAAAGCAAATCAGTTTTTAATGCAACCTTGTGCAAAACATCGAAAAAAAATCTAGCGAATGCACATTCAACTTTTGAAACTTTGTTCACAAATTTTTTTTTCTATTCTTTCCAAAATTGAGAATTTAGTTACTGGAAATCACTATTCACTATTTCAAAATTACAATAACTTTCATTTGATTTTCCTTTTTTTTTTCTTTTCACTTTCATTCAATTGAAGAAACAAAACATTTGTAAATGGAACAAACATTCCATCAAATCTAAGTAATTTCGATTTGAAAAAAATTTTTTTATGGTTTTTCTTATGTATCAAAATTATTTCAATTTGATAAAAATTAAAAATAATTTCTTTAATGATTTTAATCAAATTTCAAACGAAAATTACACAAAATTTCGAAAAACTTGGGAATTAAAAAAATTTGTAATCGGAGAAATTAAAAAAATTATTGTTTTTTGATTTCAGGTGGTCTAAATTTTCTGCATACACTCTTCATACAACTGAAGAAAATTCAATTCTAATTAAAGAATTTCACATCTTAACAACTTAAAAATTTGTAAATTGAACAAACATTTTATCAAACTCTAGTAAATTTGATTAGGAAATAAATTGATTGATAATATTTATAAATAATAAAATAAATCGAATTAGATAAAAATTGAAGAAATTTTCATTCTGAGAAATTATGAAATTAATGTGTTTTGATTTCGGGGGGGAAGGGTGGGGGGTCACCACCTCCAAAATCTACACTACAAAAGCAATTTTGTTGGCTGAAAAAACATTTGCTCGTTATTTGACCAACCAAATATTTGGCTCCCCTGAATAAATTTTTATTTTAGACTTTTTGACTATTATTTTTAGTTAACAAACAAATTTTTTAGAGTCTAATAAAATTATTTGTTTGAACTGAAAATTTATATTAGTGCACCCTTGTGCAAAACATTGAAAAAAAAATCTAACGAATGCACGTTTAGGAGATTCAAGAAACGGAGAAACCCCGTTCATGAGTCAAGCACGTACTCGCCCGATCTTTACGACTCCGCGAGACCCCATGAAACGCAGCGCGGACTTTGTGCAAAACAAAATTTCACTTCGAATGAATAACGCCCGAAAGCGTTTATCCGAGTCGCAAGATCGTGCCTGGATACGTAATATCGCATTACGTGCGCAGATGTAATAGCGAGTACGTATGAGACATCAGTCACGTAATACGTTTCTATGTTATGAGCGTACACAGCTCGTACACATTGATAAGGCGGCAAACTTCCGTAGAAAGCGAACACTATTTACATACCCGCTGATCAGTTTTTAATGCCCGCGAGCCGACTCGCCTGTCAAGCCGTCAAGCCTGAGTTCTTTATTCGCGCCGAGCGCATCATCCACTTTTGTCCTACTTTTTTTTTATCTACCTTTTACAACCTGGAAAGGCCATTCATGAATAATGGTTTAATGAACTCGTTATCCTAAGATTTGACGCGTGCTACCTTTGGGACATCGCAAATATTTATGAGTGTTTGTGAAATCGTCCTAGGCATCTGACATTTTCATGTAATTTCGGAACACCTTGTGAAACTCCCGTTTTCACGTACCCTTTTATCTTTGATACTTGTGTAACTTTGTAACTTTTTTATGGTTTTATAGAGTCTCTTTGTTCGGTTTCGATGAAAGGGAATTTCAGTTTTTAGTTGATCTTATGTAACTTGGTTTTTGGGTTTTACGTTGGGCAGAGGGGCTTTTTGGATTGGTTCGTTTATGCGTTAAGATTGAATGAAATTTTCATCAATTTGTTTTTTGAGGTCGTTTCGAGAATTGATTTTAATTTAGTACTTTACACGCAGTTTTTAGAAACTGAAAAAGCAGTTAGTTAAAAAAATTAACAATATTGTTTTTTATAATAATCAAACCCAATTTTAGAGAAAAGATAATAAATTCTATCTAAAAAATTTTTACTAAGTAAAAATACAGTGCAAAAAAAAGAAAATACAGCCGTTCGTAAAAAGTTGAACGGTTAGAAGTATTTTTTTATATCTGAGTGTTTTGAATTTGTATATAACTCGACAAAAAGGTTTAAAAAAAAAGTAAAAAAATTGATTTTTTCTCCTTTAATTCAATGAAAATATCGAATTTATGTCGTTTTGATGCATAGAAAAATTAATATAGATATTAGAAAAAATAGAAATTGACAGAAAATAAAATAAAATGAACATAAAGAGAAACCAACTCTTAGTTTTGTAGTCTAGAAAAAATGAATTGACTTTCTGCGAGTTTGATGGATTTTCAAATTGTCATTATAAGACTTTACGGAATCCAGCGTATTCTCGGAAATTCACAATACTTTTCAGAAAATCACGCATTATTTGAAAAAATTTTGTCTTGAATTGAGGGCCCGGAAAACAAAACAGCGGGAGCGTTCGACCTTGTAAGAGAGGAGGCGTAACGTGAAGATCCGATCAAAAGGAAGACGAAAACGAAATGTTTCAATAAACTTTTTTTAACTCGCCATAACTCTGGAACTAGACATTGGAATTAAATGAAATTTGTACACATGATTCTTCTTACTTTAGCGATGCTCTCAAAGTGCAGAAAAACTCATTAACATTATTTATTTATTGTTGAAATAACAAACAATGATATTAAATATTAACCCAAAACCTCGAGATTTTCAAAACTTTTATTTACAAGTTTTCTTTAATATAGAGCAAAGAAGTCTCCAGAAAAATTTCATGTTGATTGCATTATTATTATAGATGCAGTATGAATAAATCAATGACCGCGCCGACTTATAATATATATATATATATAAATAATTCCAATGAATTTTTCTGCACTTTAGGAGCATCGCTAAAGTAAGAAAAATTATGTGTCCAAATTCCATTTCATTCCAATGTTTAGTTCTAGAGTTATGACGAGTTAAATAAAAAAAGTTTATTGAAAAATTTTGTTTTCGTCTTCCTTTTGATCGGATCTTCGTGTTACACCCCCTTCCTTACTGACTATGTCGAGCGCTTCCACTGTTTTGCTTTCCGGCCCTTCAATTGGAATAAAAATGGTAATTTCTTTTTCAAGAACAAAAAATTACGAAAAACTTCATGATTCGCTTTTTGCGAAGAATTAAATTTTTTTATGAATTTTGATGAGAATTGTGAAAATTTTCTCTGTACAACGATAATTTTAGATACTCAAAAATGTTATCAAATTTTGTATGAAACTTCAAAATTTTTGAAAAACCATCTATATGAACGTATGAAAAACATCTTATTTAAAAAAATGATTTCGAGTAATTGATAAATTCTACTAAATTCTTTGCATTTTCGAATAAATCCTGGAACTTTTCCCTCTACAGTTTTTGAATGTTGAAAATAGCTTATAAATAACGAAAAAAATTTTTGTTATCCCTCTAAATAAAATCCATGCAGGTTGGTAAGTAACAAATTTTTGCACTATAAATTTCGTTACTGAAAACCCATATAATTTAATTAAGAAAAGATTTATGAATTTGTGGACTGATTTTAATGATTTCCCCTCATATTCACACAAAATCATTAGACTCAAACACTCATTTAACACGATAAAACAAGATCATGAATCCCCTACCCAAAATTTTCAACAAACATAAAAAAAACAAGATGAATAAACTCATCATTGTCAACGAAAATCATTTGTTCTACTTTTTATTGTATCCCTAAAACCATCTAATCATGTTAAAACTCTTTTTCAAACATTTTTTTAAGCTTACACCTCCATCTATCATCTCACAAAAAATATTGCGTTACCATTCTTTCATCATATCAACAACAAAACGCCGAATCATTCAGAAATAAAAAAAAAATCCTCTTGCATCATCAATCGATCCGCACATTCGTCTTGTTCAAAAAACGCTTCCGTGTTTTCGCAAACTTCACTCTCTTCGTAAAAAATCTTTCGATTGCTGATTTATCGATACCATCCATTCTGGAAAATTCAAGGTCGACAGCACTCCAAGGACCAAAAATGATACCAATAATTGCCGAGTAATATCATTTAACTCGGCGATAAACGTGACCGATGAGATGACACGAAGACGTAAAAACCCAAGCATCAGCAGCCCCGAGCATAAAAGCGGGATATTTTCGCCCTAACTTTAATAGGTTAAGGTCGAATATTCCTTCATAATTGCCAAGGCAACTATTTCAGCACGTTTCGAGAATTCATGAAACTTTAATCATCCTTGATCGACCTTGCACATTGGACCGGTCGCTGATATTACACATGGGACCAAAAAAAATGCGCTCTTTCGTAACTCCAAGTAAAGGAATTTTTCGCTCCATCGACGAACAACAATAAAGTGAAATTATAACTTTTTTCATTCCTATTCCGTGAATTGTAAAAAGATTCATAAATCACAAAACTGCGAGTACGTGCACAAATTTATGTGAGCATCAAAGTGAAAATAAACATTTCACGTATGACTATTTCATCTCTCATTAACCTTAAACAATCGCATCGCAGAAATTTGTAATGTCAGGTACGTGCAAGCGTCCGAGCGAAAAGCAAAAAAAATTCTTTATCCGTGAGATATCGCTTGATTATCAGAAGAAAAAGATCTACATATCGATAAAATTACTATCCATTGTCGAAGGTTCCTTGCTTGGGCGTTGAAATTCATCAACTTAATCGCAGTTGATTTATTCCAACTGCTCATGAGGATAATGATTTACTGTTCTACGTGTTTCTCTGCGGAAAACCGCGGAAAATGCTCAAATATATGTGAATTCCTGCTATTTCCTAACGTTGTTGAAAACTTACGAAAACGTTGGCAGGCATTTATTTATTTACTTACTAGGGGGGCTTCGCCCCCCCTGCGCGCTTCGCGCGCCAACCCCCATTCAGTTTCTTTTTGAGGTATATTTTTTATTAAAAAAAAGAAATTCTCTTGAAAGATATTAAAGATTTAAATAAAAAGATTTAAATCTTTCTCATTAAATAAATGCGTAGATAGATGGAAATCATTTAATACATATAAATCTTGTCATGTTTTGACAAAATTTTGTTTGTAATGTTAGGGTATGTTCAGAAGTGTTCGGGTATTTTCGTAAATATTCGGGTATTTTCGGGAATGTTCGGAAATGTTGGGGTATGTTCGGAAGTGTTCGGGTATGTACGAAAGTGTTCGGGGATGTTCGGAAGAGTTCAGGCATTTTCGGAAATGTTCGGGTATGATAGGGTATGTTCAGAATTATTCGAGTATGTTCCTACCTTAAGTCTTAAGTTTATAAGTCTTAAGTGTTAAGTTTTAAGTTTTAAGTGTTAAGTCTTAAGTAGTAAGTTTTAAGTATTAAGGGTTAG
This sequence comes from Platygaster orseoliae, assembly GCA_030522825.1. NCBI lineage: Eukaryota > Metazoa > Arthropoda > Insecta > Hymenoptera > Platygastridae > Platygaster > Platygaster orseoliae. The sequence continues at coordinate 11,912 of JAPYZL010000342.1, read as the reverse complement.
GTATTAAGGGTTAAGTCTTAAGTATTGAGTGTTAAGTCTTAAGTATAAAGTCTCGAGTGTTATGTCTCAAGTGTTAAGTCTTCAGTGTTAAGCCTTAAGTGTTAAGCCTTAAGTGTTAAGTCTTAAGTAATAAGTCTTAAGTGTTAAGTTAAGTCTGAATCAGTAAGATAACGTTTTTTTATTATATAGAAAGCTATATCCAATTACCTGTAAATAAATGGTCCGACTTCTTGCAGCTTTGGCTTTTCGTGATAATGCAGAAAATTTTCGGCGTTGGTCACGTTGAATATGTACACTTTGGTTAATCGTATGACGCCGGGTTTCTGCCAATATTGGAAGGACAGCGACCCGTTCCATAATCTCAACTGCTGCGGGAACGAAAATGAGAAAAAAGTGTTATTGACAAATCGTGGGGTATTTACCAAGTATACATGTGCACTTAGTGTGATGTGCAAACGTTTTTCGACACCTTGATATTTTCGAATATGGTTTTTCTAGAGGCAGGGCTTCTGGGAAAATTGGCACCTGTCGAGAGAAACTGCCATTCTAAATGTTTGGAAATTGTAGGCATGTCTTGAATCACGAGGGAAAATTGTATGAACTTAATTTTTATTAATTAGACGTGGCAGAATAGAGATTTTTGTAAGTGATTCTCACTAATTCGTAATGACAATAATGAACAATAAAGAATCCAATCATTCTCAATTTACATAAATATACTTGTATCTCGAATGTGCTAATCCATTACTTCGCAACAAATCCAATGATTCGTCAGTCACTGAATCGCGGTTTTTTCAATCAACAATCATCAACAAAGTTTAATCGCGAATCTGAGGAAACTCGTACTTTCTCTTTTCATTCTGTCTCTGTTCCCAGTTTAGCAACTTATATTTTATGCGAAATAATGCAGGGCGTTTTGCAATCCTTTGAGATTTATTTATCACCACAACGCACGCGAAAATAACCGCCGCATCATTATTCCCGATCATTAATTCCTCATCAAATTATTGGCCAATCAGAGCGCGTTAATTATTGCCGGAAAACTCGCGCTCGCAAAGGTGAAATCGGTATGAAGAAATTTTTTTTTCTTCTTATTTCCTGAAATGTTACTTTGGTTTTATTTATATTTTCAACAACTGAATTTTATTATTATCCTCTTTTGAATTTTGAGTTGAATGATAAATTAATGTAAATTAATTATTAAAAATAGTGTTTCTTGTGATTGGTGAATAAGAGAGATAAATAAATCGATGATTTTTGAGAATTTTGAAAAGTGGCTCAGAGATTTTTTAATCTAAAATTCATGAGGAAAAATGTGTTTCTTTTTGGAGCGGGAAAATTTTTCTCTCTAATCGGGAACGATGAAACGAAATTTTGTATGTGGTAGAACTGGAATATTAAAATGGAATAAATCAATGGATATTTATTTTAGTATCAAAATGTCTTTGAAACTGATTTACAATGCTAATGCCTTTTTTCCTAAAAATATCACTTTCGTGAAAAAATCAAAATATTTTATATCTCACAACTAAAAACTGATTATTTAAATTTTTATAACAATTCAAGTTTGTTTTTGAATTTTGATGAATTTCTGTATGGAATTTTTTCATTTGATATTCTTAGATTTAAAGATTTTTACCTAAACCGTGTTATTGCCTAACTTAACCTTTTTTTTTAAAGTGTTTTTTAAGTGTTTATAGTATTTGCAGGATTATCCAGTATTTTATTTAATTATGTGATCAAAAGCTCTAGGATTGAGATTTTTATATTTTGAGTACTTCCAGGGATTTTAGAGAAAATTATATTTACACGAACTTAAAGTATTTTAAAGATTTGGAATATTTTTTAAAATTTTTTACTTTGCATACAAGGTTTTTAGTATTATCATGAATTTCTACGTAGATTCTAGAATTCTATGAACTAACATTCAAAATGGTTTTCTAGTTTTTCCCAGAATTTTTGAAGATTCATAATAACCAGGGCAACCAAAAATATTTACGATAAAATGCAAAATATTTATTTATTTGTACATGAAAAAACAGGGAAATATTTATGATAGGTAAGAAATATTTATAAATGTAAATATTTTAAAATACAAACAGATTATGAATCTGTGAACATGTGACATGTTGAATAATTTCTCGGTATTTTCAAACTGCAAATAAAAGAAAATAATTGAATTAAATTAAAGAAAATTAAAATTGAATGCAAATTATATGCATTTTTAATTTAATTTATTTGAATTTATTTAAATTTTGTAAAACTTTTTTGCATTTTTGAACCTTTACAATTTAATTTTTTTATTTTGAATTTTACATTTTTTAATAAATTTGAAAATAATTAAATCAAAATTAAAGGAAAATTGGAATAAAATGCAAAATGAAGAAAAAGAAAATGGCGAAACATACATGAGAGATAAATAGTATTCATAGTCAAAATTGTTGAAAATATTTGGGATTAAAAATGAAAAACCTTAAAATATTTACAAAAAATCCGAAAGTGGCGAAATATTTTTGTTCCGCCAAAAACTTCCAAAATAGTTATTTAAATATTCGTTATTTAAATAAATATTTTTAGTTGCCCTGATAATAACCTTTACAGAATACTAGTAATGAGATTTTTTATATTTTTTATCATTAATGCAGCTTTTAGAGTAATTAAAAAAATTGTTTACTAGATTTCTAGTCTTTTTATAGATTCCTAAAAAGATAGGATACGTAGAACTAAAAGTCTTATAAATTTTAAGTATTTAAATAGATTTTCCAACCGTACTATCTCCAAAATTTTCTATTATTCTGTAAATTTCAAGTAGTTGGAGTAGTTTTTGTATTTTTCCAGTATTCATTTAACTCGAATGATTTCTTTTTTTTAATTTCATGTAAATTTCTAGAATTCAATGATTTTTTATCCGAAATTATATATACATACTATGTATTTTAATAAATTTTTGAAAAAGCATACTTACATTGATACACAATTTCTAATAATCGAGAATTTTTCGAGTATTTTTCATAAGAATAAGTTTCGTTAAAACGTCTTATCACAAAACTATGCTATATTTCTAGTATTGTTATATTTGAAATGTTTACAAAAGAAAGACTTCAAATCTATAATTTTTATACATCATAAACTTTTATCGTGTTTTTACAATTTCATCTCTTGAAGAATGTCAGATCTGACACGAAACGTTAAAAAGAATTAAAAAAAAAAAGAATTGAATCATTTGAGAAACAAATATTTATATCCCTACAAACAAATTAAAATTTCTATATCTTTATTGACTACAATGAAACGGAATTGAAGTTATTCTAATGAATGATATTCATGTTCAATTTGCATCACAAGTAAGCCAAAGTACGCCACGGTAATGGCCGTTCACGTTCAGTGAGTTTATCGGTCGACAGATTCTTCTTACAACACGAATTGGGTGTAATGCATAACTAACGTAGCCGGTGATTTCTCGTGGCGAATAACTTTATCAATCGCACATCGTTCCTTCACTTTTCTTTTACTCACTTATCCAGTTTCCGCATATTTCGCGCGTGTCCTTCATTTCGTCGGAGCAGGTTTTCAGAGAAACCATAGAAAATGCTTTTTAGTCAGAAATTTCATGATTTGTTTTTTAGGCTTACAACTTTAGAACTTACTAAAGAAATCACAAAAAGTGAAAAAAATTAATCTCATTTGACACTTACTCTTAAAATGACGTAATCCACCCAAGGAATGCTACTGAGGATAATACCGATGGTTAGGGCTAGCAGACCGAACAAAATAGCGGCTATTCTACCTGCGAACACAAATAAACACTCGTCAAATTCTCGGGTACCGAGTGAATAAATTTTGCGTAACAAACGGCACAATGGAAGTTGATAATTGCGCAAAGAGTTACGAACATCCACGGATCCGAATCGACCAGTCATGGATTTAATGGTCTCGGGCAGGTGCCCAAGTCGGGTACGCGTGCTTTCTCGCGTAACTGTAAATCGCGATGACTCTCGATTCTTATGATCCGATAATGCTCCGCATGATCAAACGATAATACGGTAGCGACTCGAGCGTTGAATCGCCGCCAATTCACCCTACTCGCAAAGACGTCCTTCACTCTTACAAGGCCGACCGGAGTTGCAATTCATAATTATCGCGGATCGACGAAATTCAACGGCCCGATTTATCGAGCATTTCTCCTCGCTTGGCCAGGCCAGGGCGAAATTTCACAAGATTCCCGAACGCCCAAGGAAAATGTTTATTGCTACAGCGCTTTTCCACTCAAGGCAATTCGCAATCGAGTTGGTGTGTTGGCTAAAGGCGATTTTCCTCAGATTTCAGGCGGTTTTTTGCATTGTAGAACTGCCATTTCGTAATTTACGCTGTGACTCATGAAGTTGCGTGTTTTTGTATCGTGAACTTATGAATTTATTATTTATAGGGTTTATTTATTATGCACGGAGAGAAACGGTTTGCTTACAGTAACAATTGATTTAGCAAAATATTGATTCACCTAAGTTTTGGCTACTACAATCAAAGCTTTTGTTATAGTAACTAATGCTCAGTTTTCATGACTGATCATTAAGTTGCAACAACCAATAATTTGGTTATCATGCCTAAAGTTTCAGTTATATTACGCCAAACTTTAGTGGGCTCATATTTTACTAAATAAATGGTTGCTGTAACCATAACATTTTCTGTGTATACATTTTTTTAAATTTTATTATACATTTCATTTTATTCATTTACTATTTATTTATTAAATTCGGTGGTATATGTGTAAAGTGTATGATTTATTTTATATTCAATTAGAATATTTGTATTTTTTATTTTTTATGAATAATTTATTAATTATTAAATTATGTTCTATTTTTCTTTTCATTTTTAAATAATTTCTTTTTCATTCGTTAGTGATTTTTTTTTAATTAATCATTTTGTAAATAGTATTTTATAATTCATTCTAATTTTTATAGATAATTTATTAAATTTATTTATGTTATGCATATATTAGGTACTTCTTTCTGTATTTTTTTAAACATTTTATTCTATTTTATTATACATAATATTCATTGTTTATTTACATTATGATTCGATTGTACTCCAAGTGAGATGAAGTGCATTTCTTCGATTTTTGGTGTGTTCGACAATATTATATGATTTTCCAAATACTTTTATACATCGCTCTAGTATTAAATACTTTATAATTTGATTATTTATTATTAAATAATTATTATATTTATTCAAATATAAGAATGGATAATTATTGCTATCGAAACAATGTAAACTCACTAAATTAAACTCACTTGAAAATGTATTCATTAATGAACCATATAGTTTTTCTTAATCATCGAACTTTTCACGATAAACATAATAAATTAGTATTTTTAGAATATGCGGATTCTGAATGAAATTTCCGACTAGCTGCGTACAATGACACAATTTTCAATTTTGAAAAGCTTTGAAAATGTTTTATTTTTCTGGAATATATAAAGTTTGTGAACAATTTCTGAAATTAAACGGTTTTGAATTTTTCAGAATGATCAGCGATTTTTGTAATTAAAAATTTTTTTGTATTTTTAACTTATTGAAATTTCGAGCATGTTACAAAATATGGAAAACTTTCTAAATGTTATGTAAATTTGTATAAATTTTTGTAACTGGTCGTAATTTTCGAACACTCTTAAAGTTTCAAAAATTTGGGAAAATAGGTTGTGCATATATCGTAGGAGTATAATTATAAACAATATCTTTGAAATTGATTATCATACTTTAAGAATTAACAAATTTTTGAATTATATAGTTACTGATCTATTTTTTATACTTTGTATAAATTTTCAATGTTTTCGAAATCTCAAACACAGTTCGAAACATTTCAAGGTTTCCAAAATTTCATGATAATTTCTTGATCTCAGAAAATTATTCGTATGTTTTCATTACCTTTTAGGTATTTCAAAATTTTTTTTATAAATCAAACAAAATTTTTTATGCATTTTAAAAAAACAATTAGATAATGAACGCAATCTACAAAATTTTATAATATTTTCTATCCCTGAAAACTTTTTGAATTTTCGCAAACCGAAGACAATTTTTTAAATGTCAAATGTTTTCTGAATTACTAAAAATTTTTATAATTTCATATATAAATTACGCAAAGTATACGAAACTTTCTTAATGATATTGAAATTCCTAAACTCATTAACTGTGTTCGTGATTTTAATATTATTTTCCAGTCTTCCAACTTTCAACTGAAAATTAAAAATATATTATTCTGCATCCTCCAAAGAATATCAATTTATACGAAATTCAATGAAAATTCATCAATTCCAGCAAATTGCATTTTTTGAATATCAATAATATAAATATATGTTATCCTAAAATTTATCATTTGCATTTGATTTGAATTTTTACAAAAGTCACTATTAAGCTACGGGAGGGTATCTATTGTGCATAAATTTATTGTGGATTGTTAGCATTGTGCATATATTTATTGTGCATGCAGATTTTTGTGCAGCGGTCTATTGTGCATATTATAATTGTTCAAATTCATAAAAAAACGATACCTTTGTTTCGAATTATATCAACTTGTAATAAGCAACCTAAAATTGACGAATGCTTCTTGAAAATGCAATTGTTGATAATAATTCTAAAATAAGTAACTAAAAATACTTGTAAATAATACCAATACTTGCTTGTGTTGCTGATTTGTAACCCTGTTGATTTTTAATTTTATAAAAACATTATTCATATAAGTATGAAATCGACCTTATAAAATTCTTATAAGAAAAACTTTTTTCAAATAGTAACCTTATAAAAACCTTTAAAAAAGTTTTTCTTAAAAAATTATATTTTCTGTAGAAACTTTTAGGAAATCATTTTTTTATCGAAATATTTGTCTGTATAAAATTTATACAAAAACTTGTTTTATAAGAAATTTTTCTATTCAAACAGTTTTTCTGAAAAAAAAGCTTTCTGAATTTTCCAAGTTATTTGTTTTTTTTAACTCAAGTTCATGACTATATTTACAGAGTTTCCTTTATTCTTCGTTTTCTTTGTTAATATTCTTTTAGTACGGTTTTTCAGATAAGATCTTGCAGAATATTTTATATTGAAATATTCAATAAATAATGATATTTCATGATTAATTTTTTATAAGATTTATAAATTTTTTATACAAGTGTGACTGGTTTTTATAAGTCTTTTATAATAAACAATGACAATAGTTATAAATTTAAACTGAGTTATATAATGTTTTCATAATTTTCATAAGAAAATTTTTTTTATGAGAATTTCATAAGGTCGACTTTATGAAAAACGGAATTATTATAAGAAATTTCTGATTCTTCTATAACAATTTCGCCTTTTTTTTGTAAATCGAATCACTAAGGATGCATTTCAGAATTTTCATCCATTGTTGCAACTAATTTCTTGTATATATGAAGGAGAAGCTATAATTTAAATTTGCAAAAAAAATTAGGCGCAATCGACCGCTGCACAAAAATCTGTATATACAATAAATTTATACAAAAAGTTAAGAATGCATGAAAAATTTATGCACAATAGATACCATCCATTAAGCTACGAACGTTAAATAAATTAAATTCTTCGTCATCTTTAGAACCAAAAATCATTTCCAGATCCAACTTGACTTTATAAACCACTGACAACAGAATAATAGCCAAATCTACAAAAAAATTGATACATTTTTCGCTTGTACTCGTGTATTAAAAATTCAATAAATCAAGAAAAAATGCCGATTCGATCTGGATAACAAGTCGTAGTATGTCCGCGTAAGCTATGGCGGTTAACGTTATTCGCAAACAGTCGTAAAAATCTTTCTTCACGCTTGAAAAGTACAAGCATTTAAAGCACTAACGTGGCAGCTGGTCAGTAAAGCAAGTGCTATTGTGTAATTTTCAATAATTTCGCCTTCCACTAAGAGAGATTTCAAGACTTGATACACTCTGCAACATTGTGCCCGCTCTCGGACGTTCGTAATTTGCATAATTTTCCGTGCGTTTCATTATTTACATTTACTTTCGTTCGACGCGAATACGAAATGTGGGGAATGCGGTTACTGGTACACTAGAACTATTACGCAAGGGAAGCAAGTTAAACGGTGATTTTCCGGGTCGAAGATTATAATTAAAACGCAACAATTTTCTTAGATTGTTGAAATCTTGTGGAACTAACGATGTTTCCATTAAAATTGCGGATACATTTAGTTTTTACTTTCAGTGCTATAATAGATATTTATGCTACAAGGGAGAAAAAGAATGATTCCAACGAGCGCAAAATTTGGGCACGAGCGAAGCGAGTGCGCAATTGCACGAGTCAGCGGGAGTTATCAATAAAACCCTAGAGAAATATTCATAAATCCCGGATCACAGGGAAGAAAGGTGCCTGATCCGGGATTTTTGAATGTTTCCCAGGGTTTTTGTTGATATTTCCCGCTGATTTCCAAGTATCCCAAAAAGGGGCTTTTGTTACCGCATTCCATAGAAATAAAGTGGCTTTTTTTACGAATGCATGGGAAAAAAGGATTTTCATTTATTTGGAAAAGATTTCAAGAGTGGTTGGTAATGCCAGGAAAGTTAAAAAATGTTTAATTTAAAAAAAGATGAATTCATTGCAATAGTTTTCAAACTTTTTCAATTTCTTCGTTTTGCTTTCTTAAGGTAAACACACAAAAGAGACCAAATCGTAGTAAGAAAAAAATGTATGAGAAATTCATGAATGCGCATCAAAAAAATCCTTACGGGATTTCACATTCAGAAAATTTTGCGAAATAGAACTCTAATAATTTTTGAAAATCGTAAAAACTATTGCCCTAATCTTTAATAGTATATAAAACAATTGCCCCTAAAAAAAAATTCTACAACATTTCATTCCTTATAATACAGTATAAAAAATACTATTTTATTCCGAAAATATTACAAAAAAGAACAATTTGCGTTCATTCTAAGAACATTTATCGTCAGAAAACGTAAAATACCATAAAAGTAAAAAAACCATGCAAAACCTCGACTTGTTGGCACTGGTATTCCAGAAGTTGTCGGATCGGGATTCTGAGGCGTTTACGTTACTTCAAATGTTATACAGCGTCATTACTCGATGTATTGCATAAAACCTCGATCTCTCCTTTCTCGTCCTATGCCATTGGCACGCCGTTTAAACGCACTTGCGTCTTAACTGTTTGGATAATTTCAGGGAATGCGTATTTGTCTTCTGACTGTGCTAGCAAATACCATGTACTTGTATCTACATGAAATTATCGTACATTTCCAGAATGAAAATTCAACTCAACCTTTTTTCTCAATAACTTCCATAAAATTTGCAACAAATGATTAAACCGAATTTCCATTACTAAACAATGCTTGTTCAAACATTCTCACTGCAATTCATAATCATTTGGTTATCAACAAAACGTGTCTTGAAACAAGTTGGCATTCAAAGCCTCCCACTCAAAATCACGACCTTGGTATTTCCCAATCTGAGGAATCTAAAGATCGAATCTTCGTGAATCGCCGTCAATCTCGCTATTCATTAATTATAACAAAACAACACCACTGCCTTGAACCGGACTTCCCGTCATCAACCCCGTCTCGTCTCGAGAAAAAAAAAAGAAACTTGGGTTTATAAATATCTTCAGCAAAATCGTCCATGAAATGATATTTATCCTCATGCTTTCGTCACCTTCATACATCAATGTTTGTTCTCGCAAACAAGTCTTTGTGTGGTTAAGGCACCAAGCGCCAACTTGTTACTTTTTCGAGTAGAAAAAAAAATCCCAAAAGATATTTGAAAAAAAGGAACCCATGAAATCTTAATATTCTGTTCAAAAATATGTTTTTACTGTTGAAAATTACAATTTTGTAGTTAAAACTACGCATATGCGTTTGTTAGAGCCACAGTCAACTGTCAAGTCACAAAATCGAGGAAGTCGAAGAAAATGAATGGTCTTTCCTCGCATACGTAATTAACCTTCCTCGAAGGAATGTACCATTTCCGTATTTCGACTTATTGAAATGATTGTGCGAATTTCCTATCATGCACGGGAAAATTGGTCGCGGTGAAACTCATAATCTGGTTAGATTAGATTCAGAGGAACAAAGCCACATTCTCTCAAAATGAAACAGTGTAACTTTCATTGATTGTATAAACATAATTAGTTACTGTAGAAACGTGAAATGTAAGCTGTACAAATATGAATAAACTATGTTATATACAATGAAAATTGATTACTAATTATTTAATAAATGAACAAAGTAATTAATGTATGAAATTAATTAAAAATGTCAAATATATACTATGTAAGGATAATAAGTCAGTGATTTGTATAAATTGAATTCACTTATTCATATAGTAGTAACTGAACCCTTATTTCAATCTATAAATGATAATTATTATTATTCGTTCAATCAGTAAATATTATTTAATAAATAAAAATAACTTCAGTTTTAATGGCTTCTTTTTGTTGAACTCAACTGATTAAACTTGAGTAGGTTATATTTCGAACACTGCAATCAGTGACAATTTACTGAAATTTGATACATTTTCAGTATTTTTCACGGTGGATATTCATTACTACTGAATGAACGTGAATAATGCCTTTAGAAAAACAACTTTCATATTTTTAATTCAAGTACTGAAATTTCACTGATGACAATATGTAGTCTGTTCAATTCTCCCATTAGTGAAACTTCACATCACTGGAAATGAGTGATGTTTCTTACGTTGCGTAAATATTTAATCATCCAGAAAAAGTTAGTGTTTACGTATATTTACTGATTTGTTATTCAAGAATTATCACTGAAAATTTTGAATTTTGAATTTTTTTATGTATACTGAAATAGCTAAATCTTAATTTCTAGTATTCAAAAGTTATTACTGTAAATTGCTGTTTTTCCACTGTATAGAAAATATTATCTTATTAATAAAAATTACCTTATTTAATTGACTTTTCTGATTAAATTTGAATAAACTATATTTCAAACTCTACAATCCAAGAATATACACTGAAATTATACTTAATTCAACTCTGAAATTCCACTGATGCCATTATCATCACTAATGATCACTGGCAATAAGTGATGTTTGTTACGTTAAGTGGTTTACACCCATTTCTCCGAATCCGTTTCTCCGACGGGACAATACTCCGACGGGACTAAAATCCAAAATCGAAAATTCCAAATCCATTTCTCTGACGGACAACTCTCCGAAAGTACAAACTCCGAAAATATGAGAGAATCACAATCGTGAAAAAATCATTCAGTAACATGATTTTTGAAATTTTTACTCCAAATCATGTTACGGAATGATTATTTCACTAATTAATTTGAAGAAATTAATTAGACAAAAGACATAATTATGACAAAAGACAAATTAATTAGTGAAATAATCATTCCGTAAATTTTGACAAAATTTTTTCTAAATTGAGACATAATTTGAAGAAATTGAATTTGAATGTCTCAATTTAGAAAATAAAATTATCGAAAATTTTATTTTTGAAACAGTAAAAATTTAATTTTATTACATCCTTTCTATTCTTATAATTTCCACGATAATATATTATATTATATATTGAAATATTGGGAAGTATGATCTAGTTAGAGTCTTTCTTATAATTGTTGAAAATTTCTACCTGTTTGGAATTTTAGTGATTAGGAATCAGGATAATTGAAATGAATTGACGAATTGTTTAAGGACTTAAAGAGTAAAAGGAGAAAAATTGAATTTTTTTACATTCATGGAATTTATAGAATTCTATAAATTTCTATGAATTTGTTTAATCAATACGAATAATTTTTTTACATTTTTTCGATCAAGTCATTTTTGAAAGAAAAAAGATTAATTTGCTACATTGGAATCTTGAATATTTAAATGAAAATTCAACAATAACATTTTTTTATACTTTGTAAGAACTTCCG